>JAUNZM010002917.1:0-32924 GCA_033459285.1 Clamator glandarius
GTACTGGGGGGCTCTAGAAGGGTCTGGGTGCTTATAGAAGGGTCCTGGAGGGCTCTAGAAGGGTCTGGGGGCTTTTAGAATGGTCCTGGGAGGCTCTAGAAGTGTCTGGCGGCTTTTAGAAGGGTCCTGAGGGGCTGTAGAAGGGTCTGGGGGCTTTTAGATGGGTCCCTGGGGGGCTCTAGAAGGGTCCGGGGGCTTTTAGAATGGTCCGTGGAGGCTCTAGAAGGGTCTGGGTGCTTTTAGAAGGGTCCTGGGTGGCTCTAGAAGGGTCTGGGGGCTTTTAGAAGGATCCGTGGAGGCTCTAGAAGGGTCTGGGGGCATTTAGAAGGGTCCTTGGTGGCTCTAGAAGGGTCTGGGGACCATTAGAGGAGCCCTGGGGTCCTCTAGAAGGGTCTGGGGGATTTTAGAAGGGTCCTGAGGAGCTCTAGAAGGGTCTGGGTGCTTTTACAAGGGTCCTGGGGGAATCTAGAAGGGTCTGGGGGGTTTTAGAAGGGTCCTGCGTGTCTCTAGAAGGGTCTGGGGGCTTTTAGAAAGGCCCTGGTAGACTCTAGAAGGCTCTGGGGTCTTTGAGAAGGGTCCTAGGGGGCTCTAGAAGGGTCTGGGTGTTTTTAGAAGGGTCCTGGGTTGCTCTAGAAGGGTCTGGGAGCTTTTAGAAGGGTCCTGGGAGACGCTAGAAGGGTCTGAGGGCTTTTAGAAGGGTCCTGTATGGTCTCTAGAAGGGTCTGGGGGCTTTTAGAAGGGTCGTGCGAGGCTCTAGAAGGGTCTGGGGGCTTTTAGAATGGTCCGGGGGGGCTCTAGAAGGGTCTGGGTGCTTTTAGAAGGGTCCTGGGAGGCTCTAGAAGTGTCTGGGTGCTTTTAGAATGGTCCTGGGAGGCTCTAGAAGGGTCTGGGGGCTTTTTGAAGGGTCCAGGGGGCCTCTAGAAAGCTCTGGGGGCTTTTAGATGGGTCCTGGGGACTCTAGAAGGGTCTAGGTGCTTTTAGAAGGGTCCTGGGTGGCTCTAGAAGGGTCTGGGGGCTTTTAGAATGGGCCCTGTGGGGCAGTAGAAGGGGTCTGGTGGATTTAGATGGGTCCTGCGGGGATCTGGAAGGGTCCGGGGGCTTTCAGAAGGGTCCGTGGAGGCTCTAGAAGGGTCTGGGGGCTTTTAGAAGGGTCCTGGGGGGCTCTAGAAGGGTCTGGGGGCTATTAGAAGGATCCTGGGAGGGTCTAGAAGGGTCTAGGAGCTTTTAGAAGGGTCCTTGGGGGCTATAGAAGGGTCTGGGGACCATTAGAGGGGCACTTGGGTCCTCTAGAAGGGTCTGGTAGATTTTAGAAGGGTCCTGGGGAGCTCTAGAATTGTCTGGGGGCTTTTAGAAGGGTCCTGGAAGGCTCTAGAATGGTCTGGGGTCTTTTAGAAGGGTCCTGCGTGTCTCTAGAAGGGTCTGGAGGCTTTTAGAAGGGTCCTTGGGGCTCTAGAATGGTCTGGGGACCATTAGAGGAGCCCTCGGGGCCTCTAGAAGGGTCTCGGGGAGTTTTAGAAGGGTCCTGGGGAGCTCTAGAAGGGTCTGGGGGCTTTTTGAATGGTCCTGGTAGACTCTAGAAGGGTGTGGGGGCATTTTAAAAGGGGTCCTGCGGGTCTCTAGAAGGGTCTGGGGGCTTTTAGAAGGGTCCTGGGGGGCTCTAGAAGGGTCTGGGGTCTTTTAGAAGGGTCCTGGGGGGCTCTAAAGGGTGTGTAGGGGCTTTTAGAAGGGTCCTGGGGGCATCTAGAAGGCTCTGGGGGCTTTTAGAAGGGTCCTGGTGTCCTCTAGAAGTGTCTGCGGCCTTTTAGAAGGGTCCTGGGAGGTTCTAGAATGGTCTGGGCGCTTTTAGAAGGATTCGGGGTGGGTCTAGAGTGGTCTGGGGGCTGTTAGAAGTGTCCTGGGGGGCTCTAGAAGGGTCTGGGTGCTTTTAGAAGGGTTCTGGGGGGTCTAGAAATGTCTGGGGACTTTTAGAAGGGTCCTGGGGTGCTCTAGAAGGGTGTGAGAGCTTTTAGAATGGTCCTGGGGGCATCTAGAAGGCTCTGGGGGCTTTTAGAAGTGTCCTGTGGGCCTCTAGAAGTGTCTGAGGGATTTTAGAAGGGTCCTGGGAGGCTCTGGAATGGTCTGGGTGCTTTTAGAAGGATTCGGGGAGGGTCTAGAAGAGTCTGGGGGCATTTAGAAGGGTCCTGTGGGGCCTCTAGAAGGGTCTGGGTGCTTTTAGAAGGGTCCTGGGGGGCTCTAGAAGGGTCTGGGTGCTTTTAGAAGGGTCCTGGGGGGCTCTAGAAGGGTCTGGGTGCTTTTAGAAGGGTCCTGGGGAGCTCTAGAAGCGTCTGGGGTCTTTTAGAAGGGTCCTGGGTGGCGCTAAAAGTGTCTGGGTGCATTTAGAAGGGTCCTGGGGAGCTCTAGAAGGGTCTGGGGGCTTTCAGAAGGGTCCTGGGGTGCTCTAGAAGGGTCTGGACGCTTTTAGAAGAGTTCTGGGGGGCTCTAGAAGGGTCCGGGGGCTTTTAGAATGGTCCGTGGAGGCTCTAGAAGGGTCTGGGTGCTTTTAGAAGGGTCCTGGGTGGCTCTAGAAGGGTCTGGGGGCTTTTAGAAGGATCCGTGGAGGCTCTAGAAGGGTCTGGGGGCATTTAGAAGGGTCCTTGGTGGCTCTAGAAGGGTCTGGGGACCATTAGAGGAGCCCTGGGGTCCTCTAGAAGGGTCTGGGGGATTTTAGAAGGGTCCTGAGGAGCTCTAGAAGGGTCTGGGTGCTTTTACAAGGGTCCTGGGGGAATCTAGAAGGGTCTGGGGGTTTTAGAAGGGTCCTGCGTGTCTCTAGAAGGGTCTGGGGGCTTTTAGAAAGGCCCTGGTAGACTCTAGAAGGCTCTGGGGTCTTTGAGAAGGGTCCTAGGGGGCTCTAGAAGGGTCTGGGTGTTTTTAGAAGGGTCCTGGGTTGCTCTAGAAGGGTCTGGGAGCTTTTAGAAGGGTCCTGGGAGACGCTAGAAGGGTCTGAGGGCTTTTAGAAGGGTCCTGTATGGTCTCTAGAAGGGTCTGGGGGCTTTTAGAAGGGTCGTGCGAGGCTCTAGAAGGGTCTGGGGGCTTTTAGAATGGTCCTGGGGGGCTCTAGAAGGGTCTGGGTGCTTTTAGAAGGGTCCTGGGAGGCTCTAGAAGTGTCTGGGTGCTTTTAGAATGGTCCTGGGAGGCTCTAGAAGGGTCTGGGGGCTTTTTGAAGGGTCCAGGGGGCCTCTAGAAAGCTCTGGGGGCTTTTAGATGGGTCCTGGGGGACTCTAGAAGGGTCTAGGTGCTTTTAGAAGGGTCCTGGGTGGCTCTAGAAGGGTCTGGGGGCTTTTAGAATGGGCCTGTGGGGCAGTAGAAGGGTCTGGTGGATTTAGATGGGTCCTGCGGGGATCTGGAAGGGTCCGGGGGCTTTCAGAAGGGTCCGTGGAGGCTCTAGAAGGGTCTGGGGGCTTTTAGAAGGTTCCTGGGGGGCTCTAGAAGGGTCTGGGGGCTATTAGAAGGATCCTGGGAGGGTCTAGAAGGGTCTAGGAGCTTTTAGAAGGGTCCTTGGGGGCTATAGAAGGGTCTGGGGACCATTAGAGGGGCACTTGGGTCCTCTAGAAGGGTCTGGTAGATTTTAGAAGGGTCCTGGGGAGCTCTAGAATTGTCTGGGGGCTTTTAGAAGGGTCCTGGAAGGCTCTAGAATGGTCTGGGGTCTTTTAGAAGGGTCCTGCGTGTCTCTAGAAGGGTCTGGAGGCTTTTAGAAGGGTCCTTGGGGGCTCTAGAATGGTCTGGGGACCATTAGAGGAGCCCTCGGGGCCTCTAGAAGGGTCTCGGGGAGTTTAGAAGGGTCCTGGGGAGCTCTAGAAGGGTCTGGGGGCTTTTTGAATGGTCCTGGTAGACTCTAGAAGGGTGTGGGGGCATTTAAAAGGGTCCTGCGGGTCTCTAGAAGGGTCTGGGGGCTTTTAGAAGGGTCCTGGGGGGCTCTAGAAGGGTCTGGGGTCTTTTAGAAGGGTCCTGGGGGGCTCTAAAGGGTGTGAGGGCTTTTAGAAGGGTCCTGGGGGCATCTAGAAGGCTCTGGGGGCTTTTAGAAGGGTCCTGGTGTCCTCTAGAAGTGTCTGCGGCCTTTTAGAAGGGTCCTGGGAGGTTCTAGAATGGTCTGGGCGCTTTTAGAAGGATTCGGGGTGGGTCTAGAGTGGTCTGGGGGCTGTTAGAAGTGTCCTGGGGGGCTCTAGAAGGGTCTGGGTGCTTTTAGAAGGGTTCTGGGGGGTCTAGAAATGTCTGGGGACTTTTAGAAGGGTCCTGGGGTGCTCTAGAAGGGTGTGAGAGCTTTTAGAATGGTCCTGGGGGCATCTAGAAGGCTCTGGGGGCTTTTAGAAGTGTCCTGTGGGCCTCTAGAAGTGTCTGAGGGATTTTAGAAGGGTCCTGGGAGGCTCTGGAATGGTCTGGGTGCTTTTAGAAGGATTCGGGGAGGGTCTAGAAGAGTCTGGGGGCATTTAGAAGGGTCCTGTGGGGCTCTAGAAGGGTCTGGGTGCTTTTAGAAGGGTCCTGGGGGGCTCTAGAAGGGTCTGGGTGCTTTTAGAAGGGTCCTGGGGGGCTCTAGAAGGGTCTGGGTGCTTTTAGAAGGGTCCTGGGGAGCTCTAGAAGCGTCTGGGGTCTTTTAGAAGGGTCCTGGGTGGCGCTAAAAGTGTCTGGGTGCATTTAGAAGGGTCCTGGGGAGCTCTAGAAGGGTCTGGGGGCTTTCAGAAGGGTCCTGGGGGCCTCTAGAAGGGTCTGGACGCTTTTAGAAGAGTTCTGGGGGGCTCTAGAAGGGTCTGGGGGCATTCAGAAGGGTCCTGGGGGCCTCTAGAAGGGTCTGGGTGCTTTTAGAAGGGTCCTGGGAGACTCTAGAAGGGTCTGAGTGCTTTTAGAAGGGTCCTTCGGGTCTCTAGAATGGTCTGGGTTCTTTTAGAATGGTCCTGGGGGGCTCTAGAAGGGTGTGAGATCTTTTAGAAGGGTCCTGGGGGCATCTCGAAGACTCTGATGGCTTTTAGAAGGGTCCTGGGGGCCTCTAGATGTGTCTGAGGGATTTTAAAAGGGTTCTGGGAGGCTCTAGAAGGGTCTGGTTGCTTTTAGAAGGATTCGGGGAGGGTCTAGAAGGGTCTGGGGGCTTTTAGAAGGGTCCTGTGGGGCTCTAGAAGGGTCTGGGTGCTTTTAGAAGGGTCCTGGGGGCCTCTAGAAGGGTCTGGGGGCTTTTAGAAGGGTCCTGGGGAGCTCTAGAAGGGTCTTGGGGCTTTTAGAAGGGTCCTGAGGGCGCTAGAAGTGTCTGGGTGCTTTTAGAAGGGTCCTGGGTGTCTCTAGAAGGGTCTGGGGGCTTTTAGAAGGGTCCTGGGGGCCTCTAGAAGGGTCTGGAGGCTTTATAGAAGGGTCCTAGGGGGGATCTAGAAGGGTCTGGGGGCATTCAGAAGGGTCCTTCGGGCCTCTAGAAGGGTCTGGAGTCTATTAGAAGAGTCCGGGGGGGCTCTAGATGGGTCTGGGGTCATTTAGAAGGGTCCTGGGGGGCTCTAGAAGGGTCTGGGGGCTTTCAGAAGTGTCCTGGGGGGCTCTAGAAGGGTCTGGGGGCTTTTAGAAGGGTCCTGGGTCATCTAGAATGGTCTGGGGGCTTTTAGAAAGGTCCTGGGAGGATCCAGATGGGTCTGGGTGGTTTTAGAAGGATCCGGTGATGGTCTAGAAGGGTCTGGGTGCTTTTAGAATGGTCCTGGGGGGCTCTACAAATGTCTGGAGGATTTTAGAAGGATCCGGGGAGGCTCTAGAAGTGTCTGGCGGCTTTTAGAAGGGTCCTGAGGGGCTGTAGAAGGGTCTGGGGGCTTTTAGATGGGTCCTGGGGGGCTCTAGAAGGGTCCGGGGGCTTTTAGAATGGTCCGTGGAGGCTCTAGAAGGGTCTGGGTGCTTTTAGAAGGGTCCTGTGGGGCTCTAGAAGGGTCTGGGGGCTTTTAGAAGGATCCGTGGAGGCTCTAGAAGGGTCTGGGGGCATTTAGAAGGGTCCTTGGTGGCTCTAGAAGGGTCTGGGGACCATTAGAGGAGCCCTGGGGTCCTCTAGAAGGGTCTGGGGGATTTTAGAAGGGTCCTGAGGAGCTCTAGAAGGGTCTGGGTGCTTTTACAAGGGTCCTGGGGGAATCTAGAAGGGTCTGGGGGTTTTAGAAGGGTCCTGCGTGTCTCTAGAAGGGTCTGGGGGCTTTTAGAAAGGCCCTGGTAGACTCTAGAAGGCTCTGGGGTCTTTGAGAAGGGTCCTAGGGGGCTCTAGAAGGGTCTGGTTGTTTTTAGAAGGGTCCTGGGTTGCTCTAGAAGGGTCTGGGAGCTTTTAGAAGGGTCCTGGGAGACGCTAGAAGGGTCTGAGGGCTTTTAGAAGGGTCCTGTATGGTCTCTAGAAGGGTCTGGGGGCTTTTAGAAGGGTCGTGCGAGGCTCTAGAAGGGTCTGGGGGCTTTTAGAATGGTCCTGGGGGGCTCTAGAAGGGTCTGGGTGCTTTTAGAAGGGTCCTGGGAGGCTCTAGAAGTGTCTGGGTGCTTTTAGAATGGTCCTGGGAGGCTCTAGAAGGGTCTGGGGGCTTTTTGAAGGGTCCAGGGGGCCTCTAGAAAGCTCTGGGGGCTTTTAGATGGGTCCTGGGGGACTCTAGAAGGGTCTAGGTGCTTTTAGAAGGGTCCTGGGTGGCTCTAGAAGGGTCTGGGGGCTTTTAGAATGGGCCTGTGGGGCAGTAGAAGGGTCTGGTGGATTTAGATGGGTCCTGGGGGGCTCTGGAAGGGTCCGGGGGCTTTCAGAAGGGTCCGTGGAGGCTCTAGAAGGGTCTGGGGGCTTTTAGAAGGGTCCTGGGGGGCTCTAGAAGGGTCTGGGGGCTATTAGAAGGATCCTGGGAGGGTCTAGAAGGGTCTAGGAGCTTTTAGAAGGGTCCTTGGGGGCTATAGAAGGGTCTGGGGACCATTAGAGGGGCACTTGGGTCCTCTAGAAGGGTCTGGTAGATTTTAGAAGGGTCCTGGGGAGATCTAGAATTGTCTGGGGGCTTTTAGAAGGGTCCTGGAAGGCTCTAGAATGGTCTGGGGTCTTTTAGAAGGGTCCTGCGTGTCTCTAGAAGGGTCTGGAGGCTTTTAGAAGGGTCCTTGGGGGCTCTAGAATGGTCTGGGGACCATTAGAGGAGCCCTGGGGGCCTCTAGAAGGGTCTCGGGGAGTTTAGAAGGGTCCTGGGGAGCTCTAGAAGGGTCTGGGGGCTTTTTGAATGGTCCTGGTAGACTCTAGAAGGGTGTGGGGGCATTTAAAAGGGTCCTGCGGGTCTCTAGAAGGGTCTGGGGGCTTTTAGAAGGGTCCTGGGGGGCTCTAGAAGGGTCTGGGGTCTTTTAGAAGGGTCCTGGGGGGCTCTAAAGGGTGTGAGGGCTTTTAGAAGGGTCCTGGGGGCATCTAGAAGGCTCTGGGGGCTTTTAGAAGGGTCCTGGTGTCCTCTAGAAGTGTCTGCGGCCTTTTAGAAGGGTCCTGGGAGGTTCTAGAATGGTCTGGGCGCTTTTAGAAGGATTCGGGGTGGGTCTAGAGTGGTCTGGGGGCTGTTAGAAGTGTCCTGGGGGGCTCTAGAAGGGTCTGGGTGCTTTTAGAAGGGTTCTGGGGGGTCTAGAAATGTCTGGAGACTTTTAGAAGGGTCCTGGGGAGCGCTAGAAGGGTCTGGGGGCTTTTAGAAGGGTCCTGGATGGCGCTAGAATTGTCTGGGTGCATTTAGAAGGGTCCTGGGTTGCTCTAGAAGGGTCTTTGAGCTTTCAGAAGGGTCCTGAGGGCCTCTGGAATGGTCTGGGGTCTTTTAGAAGAGTCCTGGGGGGCTCTAGAATGGTCTGGGGGCATTCAGAAGGGTCCTGGGGGCCTCTAGAATGGACTGGAGGCTTTTAGAAGAGTCCTGGGGTGCTCTAGATGGGTCTGGGGGCATTTAGAAGCGTCCTGGGGGGCTCTGGAAGGGTCTGGGGGAGTTTAGAATGGTCCTGGGGAGCTCTAGAAAGGTCTGGGTGCTTTTAGAAGGGTCCTGGTAGACTCTCGAAGGGTCTGAGTGCTATTAGAAGGGTCCTGCGGGTCTCTAGAAGGGTCTGGGGGCTTTTAGAAGGTTCCTGGGGGGCTCTAGAAGGGTGTGAGGTCTTTTAGAATGGTCCTGGGGGCATCTTGAAGGCTCTGGGGTATTTTAGAAGGGTCCTGGGGGCCTCTAGAAGTGTCTGAGGGATTTTAAAAGGGTCCTGGGAGGCTCTAGAAGGGTCTGGTTGCTTTTAGAAGTGTCCGTGGAGGCTCTAGAAGGGTCTGGGGCCTTTTAGAAGGGTCCTGGGGGGCTCTAGAAGGGTCTGGGTGCTATTAGAAGGATCCGGGGAGGGTCTAGAAGGCTCTGGGGGCATTTAGAAGGGTCCTTGGGGGCTCTAGAAGGGTCTGGGGACCATTAGAGGAGCCCTGGCGGCCTCTAGAAGGGTCTGGGGGATTTTAAAAGGGTCCTGGGGAGCTCCAGAAGGGTCTGGAGTCTTTTAGAAGTGTCCTGGGGGGCTCTAGAAGGGTCTGGGGGCTTTTAGAAGGGTCCTGCGGGTGTCTAGAAGGGTCTGGGTGCTTTTAGAAGTGTCCTGGGGGGCTCTAGAAGGGTCTGGGGGCTTTTAGAAGGGTCCTGGGAGACTCTGGAAAGGTCTGAGGGCTTCTAGAAGGGTCCTGTAGGGTCTATAGAAGGGTATGGGTGCTTTTAGAAGGGTCCTGTGGGGCTCTAGAATTGTCTGGGGGCATTTAGAAAGGTCCTGGGGGGCTCTAGAAGGGTCTGGGTGCTTTTAGAAGGGTCCTGGGAGGATCTAGAAGGGTCTGGTTTCTTTTAGAATGGCCCTGCGGGGCTCTAGAAGGGTCTGGGGGCTTTTTGAAGGGTCCAGGGGGCCTCTAGAAAGGTCTGGGTGCTTTTAGAAGGGTCCTGCGTGGCTCTAGAAGGGTCTGGGGTCTATTAGAAGGATCCGGGGAGGGTCTAGAAGGCTCTGGGGCCTTTTAGAAGGGTCCTTGGGGGCTCTAGAGGGGTCTGGGGACCATTAGAGAAGCCCTGGTGGCCTCTAGAAGGGTCTGGGGGATTTTAGAAGGGTCCTGGGGAGCTCTAGAAGGGTCTGGGGGCTTTTAGAAGGGTCCTGTGGGGCTCTAGAAGGGTCTGGGTGCTTTTAGAAGGGTCCTGGGGGCCTCTAGAAGGGTCTGGGGGCTTTTAGAGGGGTCCTGGGGAGCTCTAGAAGGGTCTTGGGGCTTTTAGAAGGGTCCTGAGGGCGCTAGAAGTGTCTGGGTGCTTTTAGAAGGGTCCTGGGTGTCTCTAGAAGGGTCTGGGGGCTTTTAGAAGGGTCCTGGGGGCCTCTAGAAGGGTCTGGAGGCTTTATAGAAGGGTCCTAGGGGGATCTAGAAGGGTCTGGGGGCATTCAGAAGGGTCCTTCGGGCCTCTAGAAGGGTCTGGAGTCTATTAGAAGAGTCCGGGGGGGCTCTAGATGGGTCTGGGGTCATTTAGATGGGTCCTGGGGGGCTCTAGAAGGGTCTGGGGGCTTTCAGAAGTGTCCTGGGGGGCTCTAGAAGGGTCTGGGGGCTTTTAGAAGGGTCCTGGGTCATCTAGAATGGTCTGGGGGCTTTTAGAAAGGTCCTGGGAGGATCCAGATGGGTCTGGGTGGTTTTAGAAGGATCCGGTGATGGTCTAGAAGGGTCTGGGTGCTTTTAGAATGGTCCTGGGGGGCTCTACAAATGTCTGGAGGATTTTAGAAGGATCCGGGGAGGCTCTAGAAGTGTCTGGCGGCTTTTAGAAGGGTCCTGAGGGGCTGTAGAAGGGTCTGGGGGCTTTTAGATGGGTCCTGGGGGGCTCTAGAAGGGTCCGGGTGCTTTTAGAATGGTCCGTGGAGGCTCTAGAAGGGTCTGGGTGCTTTTAGAAGGGTCCTGGGGGGCTCTAGAAGGGTCTGGGGGCTTTTAGAAGGATCCGTGGAGGCTCTAGAAGGGTCTGGGGGCATTTAGAAGGGTCCTTGGTGGCTCTAGAAGGGTCTGGGGACCATTAGAGGAGCCCTGGGGTCCTCTAGAAGGGTCTGGGGGATTTTAGAAGGGTCCTGAGGAGCTCTAGAAGGGTCTGGGTGCTTTTACAAGGGTCCTGGGGGAATCTAGAAGGGTCTGGGGGTTTTAGAAGGGTCCTGCGTGTCTCTAGAAGGGTCTGGGGGCTTTTAGAAAGGCCCTGGTAGACTCTAGAAGGCTCTGGGGTCTTTGAGAAGGGTCCTAGGGGGCTCTAGAAGGGTCTGGGTGTTTTTAGAAGGGTCCTGGGTTGCTCTAGAAGGGTCTGGGAGCTTTTAGAAGGGTCCTGGGAGACGCTAGAAGGGTCTGAGGGCTTTTAGAAGGGTCCTGTATGGTCTCTAGAAGGGTCTGGGGGCTTTTAGAAGGGTCGTGCGAGGCTCTAGAAGGGTCTGGGGGCTTTTAGAATGGTCCTGGGGGGCTCTAGAAGGGTCTGGGTGATTTTAGAAGGGTCCTGGGAGGCTCTAGAAGTGTCTGGGTGCTTTTAGAATGGTCCTGGGAGGCTCTAGAAGGGTCTGGGGGCTTTTTGAAGGGTCCAGGGGGCCTCTAGAAAGCTCTGGGGGCTTTTAGATGGGTCCTGGGGGCCTCTAGAAGGGTCTAGGTGCTTTTAGAAGGGTCCTGGGTGGCTCTAGAAGGGTCTGGGGGCTTTTAGAATGGGCCTGTGGGGCAGTAGAAGGGTCTGGGGGCTTTAGATGGGTGCTGGGGGGCTCTGGAAGGGTCCGGGGGCTTTCAGAAGGGTCCGTGGAGGCTCTAGAAGGGTCTGGGGGCTTTTAGAAGGGTCCTGGGGGGCTCTAGAAGGGTCTGGGGGCTATTAGAAGGATCCTGGGAGGGTCTAGAAGGGTCTAGGAGCTTTTAGAAGGGTCCTTGGGGGCTATAGAAGGGTCTGGGGACCATTAGAGGGGCACTTGGGTCCTCTAGAAGGGTCTGGTAGATTTTAGAAGGGTCCTGGGAAGATCTAGAATTGTCTGGGGGCTTTTAGAAGGGTCCTGGAAGGCTCTAGAATGGTCTGGGGTCTTTTAGAAGGGTCCTGCGTGTCTCTAGAAGGGTCTGGAGGCTTTTAGAAGGGTCCTTGGGGGCTCTAGAATGGTCTGGGGACCATTAGAGGAGCCCTCGGGGCCTCTAGAAGGGTCTCGGGGAGTTTAGAAGGGTCCTGGGGAGCTCTAGAAGGGTCTGGGGGCTTTTTGAATGGTCCTGGTAGACTCTAGAAGGGTGTGGGGGCATTTAAAAGGGTCCTGCGGGTCTCTAGAAGGGTCTGGGGGCTTTTAGAAGGGTCCTGGGGGGCTCTAGAAGGGTCTGGGGTCTTTTAGAAGGGTCCTGGGGGCTCTAAAGGGTGTGAGGGCTTTTAGAAGGGTCCTGGGGGCATCTAGAAGGCTCTGGGGGCTTTTAGAAGGGTCCTGGTGTCCTCTAGAAGTGTCTGCGGCCTTTTAGAAGGGTCCTGGGAGGTTCTAGAATGGTCTGGGCGCTTTTAGAAGGATTCGGGGTGGGTCTAGAGTGGTCTGGGGGCTGTTAGAAGTGTCCTGGGGGGCTCTAGAAGGGTCTGGGTGCTTTTAGAAGGGTTCTGGGGGGTCTAGAAATGTCTGGGGACTTTTAGAAGGGTCCTGGGGAGCGCTAGAAGGGTCTGGGGGCTTTTAGAAGGGTCCTGGATGGCGCTAGAATTGTCTGGGTGCATTTAGAAGGGTCCTGGGTTGCTCTAGAAGGGTCTTTGCGCTTTCAGAAGGGTCCTGAGGGCCTCTGGAATGGTCTGGGGTCTTTTAGAAGAGTCCTGGGGGGCTCTAGAATGGTCTGGGGGCATTCAGAAGGGTCCTGGGGGCCTCTAGAATGGACTGGAGGCTTTTAGAAGAGTCCTGGGGTGCTCTAGATGGGTCTGGGGGCATTTAGAAGCGTCCTGGGGGGCTCTGGAAGGGTCTGGGGGAGTTTAGAATGGTCCTGGGGAGCTCTAGAAAGGTCTGGGTGCTTTTAGAAGGGTCCTGGTAGATTCTCGAAGGGTCTGAGTGCTATTAGAAGGGTCCTGCGGGTCTCTAGAAGGGTCTGGGGGCTTTTAGAAGGTTCCTGGGGGGCTCTAGAAGGGTGTGAGGTCTTTTAGAATGGTCCTGGGGGCATCTTGAAGGCTCTGGGGTATTTTAGAAGGGTCCTGGGGGCCTCTAGAAGTGTCTGAGGGATTTTAAAAGGGTCCTGGGAGGCTCTAGAAGGGTCTGGTTGCTTTTAGAAGTGTCCGTGGAGGCTCTAGAAGGGTCTGGGGCCTTTTAGAAGGGTCCTGGGGGGCTCTAGAAAGGTCTGGGTGCTATTAGAAGGATCCGGGGAGGGTCTAGAAGGCTCTGGGGGCTGTTAGAAGTGTCCTGGGGGGCTCTTGAAGGGTCTGGGTGCTATTAGAAGGGTCCTGGAGGAATCTAGAAGGGTCAAGGGTCTTTGAGAAGGGTCCTAGGGGGCTCTAGAAGGGTCTGGATGCTTTTAGAAGTGTCCTGGGGGGCTCTAGAAGGGTCTGGGGGCTTTTAGAAGGGTCCTGGGAGACTCTGGAAAGGTCTGAGGGCTTCTAGAAGGGTCCTGTAGGGTCTATAGAAGGGTATGGGTGCTTTTAGAAGGGTCCTGTGGGGCTCTAGAAGGGTCTGGGGGCATTTAGAAAGGTCCTGGGGGGCTCTAGAAGGGTCTGGGTGCTTTTAGAAGGGTCCTTGGAGGATCTAGAAGGGTCTGGTTGCTTTTAGAATGGCCCTGGGAGGCTCTAGAAGGGTCTGGGGGCTTTTTGAAGGGTCCAGGGGGCCTCTAGAAAGGTCTGGGTGCTTTTAGAAGGGTCCTGCGTGGCTCTAGAAGGGTCTGGGGTCTATTAGAAGGATCCGGGGAGGGTCTAGAAGGCTCTGGGACCTTTTAGAAGGGTCCTTGGGGGCTCTTGAAGGGTCTGGGGACCATTAGAGAAGCCCTGGTGGCCTCTAGAAGGGTCTGGGGGATTTTAGAAGGGTCCTGGGGATCTCTAGAAGTGTCTGGGGGCTTTTAGAAGGGTCCTGGGAGAATCTAGAAGGGTCTGGGGGCTTTTAGAAGGGTCCTGCGGGTCTCTAGAAGGGTCTGGGGGCTTTTAGAAGGGTCCTGGGGGGATCTAGAATGGTCTGGGTGCTCTTAGAAGGGTCCTGGTGGCCTCTAGAAATGTCTGCGGGATATTAGAAGGGTCCTGGGAGGCTCTAGAAGGGTCTGGGTGTTTTAGAAGGATTCGGGGAGGGTCTAGAAGGGTCTGGGGGCTTTTAGAAGGGTCCTGTGGTGATCTAGAAGCGTCTGGGTTCTTTTAGAAGGGTCCTGGGGGGCTCTAGAAGGGTCTGGGTGCTTTTAGAAGGGTCCTGGGGGTCTTTAGAAGGGTCTGGGGGCTTTTAGAATGGTCCTGCGGGGCTCTAGAATGCTCTGGGGGCTTTTAGAAGGGTCCTGGGAGGCTCTAGAAGTGTCTGGGTGATTTCAGAAGGGCCCTGGGTGGCTCTAGAATGGTCTCGTTGCTTTTAGAAGGGTCCTGGGGGTCTTTAGAAGGGTCTGGGTGCTTTTAGAAATGTCCTGGGTGGCTCTAGAATGGTCTGGGGGCATTTAGAAGGGTCGCGGAGGGCTCTAGAAGGGTCTGGGGGCTTTTAGAAGGATCTTGGGGGCCTCTAGAAGGGTCTGGGAGCTTTTAGAAGGGTTCTGGGTGGCTCTAGAATGGTCTGGGGGCTTTTAGAAGCGTCCTGGGGGGCTCTAGAAGGGTGTGGTTGCTTTTAGAAGGGTCCTGGGGATCTACAAGGCTCTGGGGGCTTTCAGAAGGGTCCTGGGGGCTTCTAGAAGGGTCTGAAGGATTTTAGAAGGGTCCTGGGAGGCTGTAGAAGGGTCTGGGTGCTTTTTGAATGATCCGGGGAGGGTGTAGAAGGGTCTGGGTTCTTTTAGAAGGGTCCTGGGGGGCTCTAGAAGGGTCTGGGTGCTTTCAGAAGGGTCCTGTGTGGCTGTAGAAGGGTCTGGGGGCTTTTAGATGGGTCCTGGGGGGCTGTAGAAAAGTCCGGGGGCTTTTAGAAGGGTCCGTAGAGGCTCTAGAAGGGTTCGGAGGTCTTGTAGAAGGGTCCTGGGGGCTCTAGAAGGGTCTGGGTGCTATTAGAAGGATCCAGGGAGGGTCTAGAAGGCTCTGGGGGCTTTTAGAAGGGTCCTTGGGGGCTCTAGATGGGTCTGGGGAACATTAGAGGGGCACTGGGGTCCTCTAGAAGGGTCTGGGGGATTTTAGAAGGGTCCTGGGGAGCTCTAGAATTGTCTGGGGGCTTTTAGAATGGTCCTGGGAGGCTCTAGAAGGGTCTGGGGGCTTTTAGAAGGGTCCTGCGTGTCTCTAGAAGGGTCTGAGTGCTTTTAGAAGGATTCGGGGAGGGTCTAGAAGGGTCTGGTGGCTTTTAGAAGGGTCCTGTGGGGCTCTCGAAGGGTCTGGGTGCTTTTAGAAGGGTCCTGGGGGGCTCTAGAATGGTCTGGGGCTTTTAGAAGGGTCCTGGGGAGCTCTAGATGGGTCTGGGGGCTTTTAGAAGGGTCCTGGGGGGCGCTAGAAATGTCTGGGTGCATTTAGAAGGGTCCTGGGGAGCTCTAGAAGGGTCTGGAGGCTTTTAGAAGGGTCCTGGGGGGTCTAGAAGGGTCTGGGGGCATTCAGAAGGGTCCTGGGGGCCACTAGAAGGGTCTGGAGGGTTTTAGAAGAGTCCTGGTGGGCTCTAGATGGGTCTGGGTGCTTTTAGAATGATCCGGGGATGGTCTAGAAGGGTCTGGGTGCTTTCAGAAGGGTCCTGGGTGCATCTAGAAGGGGTCTGGGTGCTTTTAGAAGGGACCTGGGTGGCTCTAGAAGGGTCTGGGGGCTTTTAGACGGGTTCTGTGGGGATGTAGAAGGGTCTGGGTGCTTTTAGATGGGTCCTGGGGGGCTCTAGAAGGGTCTGGGGACCATTAGAGGGGCCCTGGGGGCCTCTAGAAGGGTCTGGGGGATTTTAGAAGGGTCCTGGGGAGCTCTAGAAGTGTCTGGAGGCTTTTAGAAGGGTCCTGGGGGGCTCTAGAAAGGTGTTAGGGCTTTTAGAAGCGTCCTGGGGGCATCTAGAAGGCTCTGGGGCTATTAGAAGGGTCCTGGGGGGCTCTAGAAGGGTCTGGGGGCTTTTAGAATGGTCTTGGGGAGCTCTAAAGGGGTCTGGGTCTTTTAGAAGGGTCCTGGTGGGCTCTAGAAGGATCTGGGGACAGTTAGGAGGGTCCTGAGGGGATGTTGAATGGTCTGAGTGCTTTTAGATGGGTCCTGTAGGGCTAAAAAAGGTTCCTAACCCTATCCCTAACCCTAACTCTTACTCTAACCCTAACTCTAACACAAACCCAAACCCTAACCCTAACCCTAACCCTAACCCTAACCCTAACCCTAACCCTAACCCTAACCCTAACTCTAACCCTAAACCTAACCCTAACCCTAACACTAACCCTAACTCTAACCCTAACCCTAACTCTAACCCTAACCCTAACCCTAATCCTAACTCTAACCCTAACCCTAACCCTAACCCTAACTCTAACTATAACCCTAACCCTAACCCTAACCCTAACCCTAACCCTAACCCTAAATCTAACCCTAACCCTAACCCTAACCCTAACCCTAACCCTAACCCTAACCCTAACCCTAACCCTAACTCTAACCCTAACTCTAACCCTAACCCTAAACCTAACCCTAACTCTAACCCTAACCCTAACCCTAACCCTAACCCTAACCCTAACCCTAACCCTAACCCTAAACCTAACCCTAACCCTAACTCTAACCCTAACCCTAATCCTAACTCTAACCCTAACCCTAACCCTAACCCTAACCCTAACCCTAACTCTAACTATAACCCTAACCCTAACCCTAACCCTAACCCTAACCCTAACTCTAACCCTAACCCTAACCCTAACCCTAACCCTAACCCTAACCCTAACCCTAACCCTAACCCTAACCCTAACCCTAACCCTAACCCTAACCCTAACCCTAACCCTAACTCTAACCCTAACCCTAACCCTAACCCTAACCCTAACCCTAACTCTAACCCTAACCCTAACCCTAACCCTAACCCTAACCCTAACCCTAACTCTAACCCTAACCCTAACCCTAACCCTAAACCTAACCCTAACCCTAACCCTAACCCTAACCCTAACTCTAACCCTAACCCTAACCCTAACTCTAACTATAAACCTAACCCTAACCCTAACCCTAACCCTAACCCTAACCCTAACTCTAACCCTAACCCTAACCCTAACTCTAACCCTAACCCTAACCCTAACTCTAACCCTAACCCTAACCCTAACCCTAACCCTAACCCTGCCTCTAACCCCTAGAAGTATCTGGGGGCTTTTAGAAGAGTCCTTGAAGGATCTAGGAGGGTCTAGGGTCTCTAAAAAGGTTCCTAAGGGGCTCCGGAAGGGTTTGGGGTCTTTTAGAAGGGTCCTCGGTGGCTCTAGAAGGGTCTAGGGTATTGTAGAAGGGTCCTAAGGGGGTTTAGTAGGGCCTGGGGGGCTTTATAAGATTTTGGGGGCCTTTATAAGGTTTTGGGGGGCTCTAGAAAGTCCGGGGGCTTTGAGAAGCACACTGGGGGCTCTAAAAGTGTCTGGGGGATTTTAGAATGTTCCTGGGGGCTCTAGACGTGTCTGGGTGCTTTTAGAAGTTTCCTGGGGGGCTCTAGAAGGGTCTGGCTGCTTCTAGAGCAAAAATTTTCATTTTGCACATTTGGGGAATTCGCAGGGCTCAGCACACCCGGAGTGCAAAGGATGAGCCTGGCCTGGGAAAAGCACCTGCTTGATCAGGGTGTCTCCCCTGCCAGCTAAGTACAAAGGACCCAGACCATTCTAGAGCCCCCAAGGACCCTTCCAAAAGCCCCCAGACCCTTCTGGAGACGTTCAGGTTCCTTTGAAAAGGCCCCAGACCCTTCTAGAGCCTCCCAAGACCCTTCTAAAAGCCCCCAGACCCTTCTAGACCCTGCCTGGATCCTTCTAAAAGCCCCGAGACCCTTCTAGAGGATCCCAGGACCCTTCTAAAAGCCACCCCGTCCCTTCTAGAGCCCACCAGGACCCTTCTAAAAGCCCCCAGACCATTCTAGAGCACCCCAGGACGCTTCTAAAAACTTCCAGACCCTTCTAGAGCCCCCCCGGACCATTCTAAAAGCCCCAAGACCATTCTAGAGGCCCCAGGGCCCCTCTTAAGCAGCCCCGTCCCTTCTAGAGCATCCCAGGACCCTTCTAAAAGCCCCCAGACCCTTCTAGAGCAACCCAGGACTATTCTAAAAGCCCCCAGACCCTTCTAGAGCCACAAAGGACCCTTTTAAAAGCACCCAAACCCTTCTAGAGCCCCCCAGGACCATTCTAAAAGCACCCAGACCCTTCTAGAGACCCCCAGGACCATTCTGAAAGCCCCCAGAACCTCCTAGAGCCACCCAGGACCCTTCTAAAAGACCCCAGACCCTTCTAGCCCCCCCCAGGACCCTTCTACAAGCACCCAGACCCTTCTAGATCCCCCCAGGACCGTTCTAATAGCCCCCAGACTTGTCTAGAGGACACCAGGACCCTTCTAAAAGTCCCCAGACCATTCTAGAGCCCCCCCGGACCCTTGTAAAAGCCCCCAGACACTTCGAGAGGCCCCCAGGACCCTTATAAAAGCACCCACACCCTTCCAGAGCCTCCCAGGACCCTTCTGAACGCCCCCAGACCCTTCTAGAGGCACCCAGGACCCTTCTAAAAGCTCCCAGACCCTTCTAGAGCCTCCCAGGACCATTCTAAATGACCCAGACCCTTCTAGAGCCCCCCAGGACCCTACTAAAAGACCCTAGACCCTTCTAGAGCCCCCTAGGATCCTTCAAAAAGCATAAAGACCCTTCTAGACTGTCCCGGGATCATTCTAAAAGCCCCCAGACCCTTCTAGAGACACCCAGGACCCATCTAAAAGCCCCCAGACCATTCTAGAGCCCCCAAGGACACATCTAAAAGCCCTCAGACCCTTCTAGAGCCCCCCAGGACCATTCTAAAAGCCCCCAGACCCTTCTAGAGGCCCCCAGGACCCTTCTAAAAGTCCCGAGACCCTTCTAGAGGCAACCATGACCCTTCTAAAAGCCCCCAGACCCTTCTAGACCCTCCCCGGATCCTTCTAAAAGCCCCCA
This sequence comes from Clamator glandarius, assembly GCA_033459285.1. Taxonomy (NCBI): domain Eukaryota; kingdom Metazoa; phylum Chordata; class Aves; order Cuculiformes; family Cuculidae; genus Clamator; species Clamator glandarius. The sequence continues at coordinate 18,115 of JAUNZM010002917.1, forward strand.
GACCCTTCTAGATCCTCCCAGGACCCTTCTAAAAGCCCCCAGATCCTTCTAGAGCCCCCCAGGACCATTCTAAATGCCCCCAGACCCTTCTAGAGCCCCCCAGGACCCTTCTAAAAGCCCCCAGACCCTTCTAGATGTACCCAGGGCCCATCTTAAGGCCCCCAGACCATTCTAGAGCACGCCAAGACCCTTCCAAAAGCCCCCAGACCCTTCTAGACCCCCCCAGGACCCTTCTAAAAGGCCGCAGAAACTTCTAGACCCGCTCCGGATAATTCTAAAAGCCCCCAGACACTTCTAGAGATCCCCAGGACCATTCTAAAAGGCCCCAGACCCTTCTATATCATCCCAGGACCCTTCTAAAAGACCACAGACCATTCTAGAGCAGCCCAGGGCCCTTCTAAAAGTCCCCAGACCCTAGCAGATCACCACAGGACACATCTAAAAGCCCCCAGACCCTTCTAGAGCCCACCCGGACCCTTCTAAAAGCCCCTAGACCCTTCTAGAGGCCCCCAGGACCCTTCTAAAAGCCCCCAGACCCTTCTAGAGCCCACCCGGACCCTTCTAAAAGCACCCAGACCCTTCTAGAGACCCCCAGGACACTTCTAAAAGCACCCAGACCCTTCTAGAGCTCCACAGGACCCTACTAAAAGCACCCAGACCCTTCTAGAGCCTCCCAGCACCATTCTAAAAGCCCCCAGACCATTCTAGACCCTCCCCGGATCCTTCTAAAAGACCCCAGACGCTTCTAGAGCACTCCAGGACCTTTCTAAAAGAACCCAGACCCTTCTAGAGCAACCCAGGACCCTTCTAAAAGCCCCCAGACCCTTCTAGATCCACCCAGGACCCTTCTAAAAGCCCCCAGACTCTTCTAGAGGACACCAGGACCCTTCTGAAAGCCAGCAGAACATTCTAGAGTAACCCAGGTCCCTTCTAAAGGCACCCAGACCCTTCTAGAGACCCCCAGGACCCTTCTGAAAGCCCCCAGAACCTTCTAGAGCCCTCCAGGACCCTTCTAAAAGCCCCCAGACCCTTCTAGAGAATCCGAGGACTTTTCTAAAATTACCCAGACCCTTCTAGAGCCCCCCCGGACCCTTCTAAAAGCCCCCAGACCCTTCTAGAGCCACCCAGGACCATTCTAAAAGCACCCAGACCATTCTAGAGCCCCCCAGGACCCTTCTAAAAGCCCCCAGACCCTTCTAGAGACACCCAGGACCCTTCTGAAACCCCCCAGAACATTCTAGAGCCCCCCAGGACCCTTCTAAAAGCCCCCAGACCCTTCTATAGCATCAGAGGACGCTTCTAAAAGCACCCAGACCCTTCTAGAGCATCCCAGGACCCTTCTAAAAGCACCCAGACCCATCTAGAAGCTACTAGGACCCTTCTAAAAGCCCCCAAAACCATCTAGAACCACCCAGGACTCTTCTAAAAGCCCCCAGACCCTTCTAGAGCCTCCCAGGACCCTTCTAAAAGCACCCAGAACCTTCTAGAGCCCTTCAGGACCCTTCTACAAGCACCCAGACCCTTCTAGAGCATCCAGGACGCTTCTAAAAGCACCCAGACCCATCTAGAGCCTCCCAGGACCCTTCTAAAAGTCGCCAGACCCTTCTAGAGACACCAAGGACCCATCGAAAAACCCCCAGACCCTTCTAGAGCCACCCAGGTCCTTTCTAAAAGCCCCCAGACCCTTCTAGATCCACCCAGGACCCTTCTAAAAGCCCCCAGACCCTTCTAGAGGACCCCAGGACCCTTCTGAAAGCCAGCAGAACATTCTAGAGTCACCCAGGACCCTTCTAAAGGCACCCAGACGCTTCTAGAGCCCCCCAATACCCTTCTAAAAGCCCCCAGACCCTTCTAGAGACCCCCAGGACCCTTCTGAAAGCCCCCAGAACCTTCTAGAGCCCTCCAGGACCCTTCTAAAAGCCCCAGACCCTTCTAGAGAATCCGAGGACTTTTTTAAAATTACCCAGACCCTTCTAGAGCCCCCCCGGACCCTTCTAAAAGCCCCCAGACCCTTCTAGAGCCACCCAGGACCATTCTAAAAGCCCCCAGACCATTCTAGAGCCCCCAGGACCCTTCTAAAAGCACCCAGACTTTTCTAAAGACCCCCAGGACCCTTCTGAAAGCCCCGAGAACATTCTAGAGCCCCCCAGGACCCTTCTAAAAGCCCCCAGACCCTTCTAGAGCATCAGAGGACGCTTCTAAAAGCACCCAGACCCTTCTAGAGCATCCCAGGACCCTTCTAAAAGCACCCAGACCCTTCTAGAGCCCCCCAGGACCATTATAAAGGCCCCCAGACCTTTCAAGACCCTCCCCGGATCATTCTAAAAGCCCCAGACCCTTCTAGAGGCCCCCAGGACCCTTCTAAAAGAACTCAGACCATTCTAGAGCCCCCCCGGTCCCTTCTAAAGGCTCCCAGACCCTTCTAGACCCTCCCCGGATCACTCTAAAAGCCCCCAGATTCTTCTAGAGCCTCCCAGGACCCTTCTAATAGCACCCCGACCTTTCTAGACCCTCCCCGGATCCTTCTAAATGAACCCAGACCCTTCTAGGGCCCCCCAGAACCCCTCTAAAAGCCTCCAGACCCTTGTAGAGCCCCCCAGGACCCGTCTAAAAGCGCCCAGACCCTTCTAGACCCTCCCCTGATCATTCTAAAAGACCCCAGACCCTTCTAAAACCTCCCAGGACTATTCCAAAAGAACCCAGACCCTTCTAGACCCTCCCCGGATCCTTCTAAAAGCATAAAGACCCTTCTAGACCGTCCCCGGATCATTCTAAAAGCCCCCAGACCCTTCTAGAGCCGCTCAGGACCCTTCTAAATGCCCCCAGACCCTTCTAGAGCACCCCAGGACCCATCTAAAAGCCCCCAGATCCTTCTAGAGGCCCCTAGAACCCTTCTATAAGCCCCCAGACCATTCTAGAGCCCCCCAGGACCATTCTAAAAGACCCCAGACCCTTCTAGAGCCACCCAGGACCCTACTAAAAGCTCCCAGACCCTTCTAGAGCCACCCAGGACCCTTCTAAAAGCCCCCAGACCCTTCTAGACCCTCCCCGGATCCTTCTAAGAGCCCCCAGACCCTTCTAGATCCTCCCAGGACCTTTCTAAAAGACCCCAGACATTTCTAGAGGACCCAGGACCCTTCTAAAAGCACCCAGACCCTTCTAGAGCTCCCCAGGACCCTTGTAAAAGCACCCAGACCCTTCTAGAGCACACCAGGACCCTTCTAAAAGCCCCCAGACCCTTCTTGAGCCCCCCAGGACCCTTCTAAAAGCCCCCAGACCCTTCTAGAGACCCCCAGGACCCCTCTACAAGCCCCCAGACCCTTCTAGAGCCCCCTGGACCCTTCTAAATGCTCCCAGACCCTTCTAGAGGCCCCCAGGACCCTTCTAAAAGCCTCCAGACCCTTCTAGAGCCCCCCAGGACGTTTCTACAAGCGCCCAGACACCTCTAGAGCCACCCAGGACCCTTCTAAAAGCACCAAGACCCTTCTAGAGGCCCCCAGGACCCGTCTAAAAGACTCTAGACCCTTCTAGAGCCCCCCAGGACCTTTCTAAAAGCCCCCAGACCCTTCTAGAGCCCCCCCGGATCCTTCTAAAAGACCCCAGACCCTTCTAGAGGACCCCAGGACCCTTCTGAAAGCCAGCAGAACATTCTAGAGTCACCCAGGACCCTTCTAAAGGCACACAGACCCTTCTAGAGCCCCCCAGGACCCTTCTAAAAGCCCCCAGACCCTTCTAGAGACCCCCATGACCCTTCTGAAAGCCCCCAGAACCTTCTAGAGCCCTTCAGGACCCTTCTAAAGGCACCCAGACCATTCTAGAGCCCCCCAGGACGCTTCTACAAGCCCCCAGACCCTTCTAGAGCATCCCAGGACCCTTCTAAAAGCCCCCAGACCCATCTAGAGCCTAACAGGACCCTTCTAAAAGCCCCCAGACCCATCTAGAGCATCCCACTACCCTTCTAAAAGCCCCCAGACCATTCCAGAGCCACCCAGGACCCTTCTGAAAGACCCCAGAACATTCTAGAGCCCCCCAGGACCCTTCTAAAAGCCCCCAGACCCTTCTAGAGCATCCGAGGACCCTTCTAAAAGCACCCAGACCCTTCTAGAGCATCCCAGGACCCTTCTAAAAGCACCCAGACCCTTCTAGAGGCCCCTAGGACCCATCTAAAACCCCCGAGAACCCTCTAGAGCCACCCAGGACTCTTCTAAAAGCCCCCAGACCCTTCTATGGCCTCCCAGGACCATTCTAAAAGCACCCAGACCCTTCTAGAGCCCCCCAGGACCATTCTAAAGGCACCCAGATCTATCTAGACCCTCCCCGGATCATTCTAAAAGCCCCCAGACCCTTCTAGAGGCCCCCAGGACCCTTCTAAAAGCCCGCAGACCATTCTAGAACCCCCCAGGACCCTTCTAAAGGCCCCCAGACCCTTCTAGACCCTCCCCGGATCATTCTAAAAGCCCCCAGATTCTTCTCGAGCCTCCCAGTACCCTTCTAATAGACCCCCGACCTTTCTAGACCCTCCCCGGATCCTTCTAAATGAACCCAGACCCTTCTAGGGCCCCCCAGAACCCATCTAAAAGAATCCTGACCCTTGTAGAGCCACCCAGGACCCGTCTAAAAGCGCCCAGACCCTTCTAGACCCTCCCCTGATCATTCTAAAAGACCCCAGACCCTTCTAAAACCTCCCAGGACTATTCTAAAAGAACCCAGACCCTTCTAGACCCTCCCCGGATTATTCTAAAAGCCCCCAGACCCTTCTAGAGCACCCCAAGACACTTCTAAAAGCCTCCAGACCCTTCTAGAGCCCCCCCGAACCACTCTAATAGTTCCCAGACCCTTCTAGACGCCCCCAGGACACTATAAAAGCGCCCAGACTCTTCTAGAGCACCCCAGGACCCTTCTAAAAGCCCCCAGACCCTTCTAGAGTCCCCCGGACCCTTCTAAAATCCTCCAGACCCTTATAGAGCCCCCCAGGACCCTTCTAAAAGCCCCCAGACACTTCTAGAGTCCCCCGGACCCTTCTAAAATCCTCCAGACCCTTATAGAGCCCCCCAGGACCCTTCTAAAAGACCCCAGACCCTTCTAGAGGCCCCAGGGCCCCTCTTAAGCCCCCCCGTACCTTCGAGAGCACACTAGGCCCCTTCGAAAAGACCCCAGACCCTTCTAGAGCACCCCAGGACCCTTCTAAAAGCCCCCAGACCCTTCTAGAGCTCACCAGGACCCTTCTAAAACCCCCTAGACCCTTCTAGAGGCCCCCACGACCCTTCTGAAAGCCGCCAGATCCTTCTAGAGCCCCACAGGACCCTTCTAAAAGCACCCAGACCCTTCTAGAGCCCCCCAGGACGCTTCTAAAAACTTCCAAACCCTTCTAGAGCCTCCCAAGACCCTTCTAAAAGCTCCCAGACCCTTCTAGAGCCCCCCAGGACCATTCTATAAGCCCCCAGACCCTTCTAGAGCCACCCAGGACGCTTCTAAAAGCCCCCAGACCCTTCTAGATTCTCCCAGGACCCTTCTAAAAGCCCCCAGACCCTTCTAGAGCCCCCCAGGACCCTTATAAAAGCACCCAGACTTTTCTAGATCCTCCCAGGACCTTTCTACAAGAACCCAGACCCTTCTAGAGCCCAAAAGGACCCTTCTAAAAGCCCCCAGACCCTTCTGGAGCATCCCAGGACAGTTCTAAAAGCCCCCAGACCCTTCTAGAGCCCCCCAGGACCATTCTAAAAGCCCCCAGACCCTTCTAGAGCCACCCAGGACGCTTCTAAAAGCCCCCAGACCCTTCTAGATCCCCCCAGGACCCTTATAAAAGCACCCAGACTTTTCTAGAGCCTCCCAGGACCTTTCTACAAGCACCCAGACCCTTCTAGAGCCCAAAATGACCCTTCTAAAAGCGCCCAGACCCTTCTAGACCCTCCCCTGATCATTCTAAAAGATCCCAGACCTTTCTAAAACCTCCCAGGACCCTTCTAAAAGCCCCCAGACCCTTCTAGACCCTCCCCGGATCCTTCTAAAAGCCCCCAGACCCTTCTAGAGCCCCCTAGAATACTTCAAAAAGCACCCAGACCTTTCTAGACAGTCCCCGGATCATTCTAAAAGCCCCCAGACCCTTCTAGAGCTCCCCAGGATCATTTTAAAAGCCCCCAGACCCTTCTAGAGCCCCCCAGGATCATTCCAAAAGCCCCCAGACCCTTCTAGAGCCCCCTAGGACCCATCTAAAAGCCCCCAGACCCTTTTAGAGGCCCCTAGAACCCATCTAAAAGCCCCCACACCCTTCTAGACCATCCCCGGATCCTTCGAAAAGACCCCAGACCATTCTAGAACCTACAGGATCATTCTAAAAGCCCCCAGACCCTTCAAGAGGCACCCAGGGCCCCTCTTAATGAACCCCGTCCCTTCTAGAGTACACCAGGTCCCTTCTAAAAGTCCCCAGGCCCTTCTAGAGCACCCCAGGACCCTTCTAAAAGCCCCCAGACCCTTCTAGAGCCCCCCCGGACCCTTCTAAAAGACCCCAGACCCTTCTAGAGGACCCCAGGACCCTTCTGAAAGCCCCCAGACGCTTCTAGAGCCCTCCAGGTCCCTTCTAAAAGCACCCAGACCCTTCTAGAGCATCCGAGGACCCTTCTAAAATTCCCCAGACCCTTCTAGAGCCCCCCAGGACACTTCTAAAAGCCCCCAGACCCTTCTAGAGCCCCACTGGACCCTTCTAAAAGCCCCCAGACCCTTCTAGAGCCACCCAGGACCCTTCTAAAAGAACCCAGAACCTTCTAGAGCCCCCCAGGACCCATCTACAAGTACCCAACCCTTCTAGAGCACCCCAGGACCCTTCTAAAAGCACCCAGACCCTTCTAGAATCACCCAGGACCCTTCTAAAAGTCCCCAGACCCTTCGAGAGGATCCCAGAACCCTTCTGAAAGCCAGCAGAACATTCTAGAGTCACCCAGGACCCTTCTAAAGGCACCCAGAACATTCTAGAGCCCTCCAGGACCCTTCTAAAAGCCCCCAGACCCTTCTAGATACCCCCAGGACCCTTCTGAAAGCCCCCAGAACCTTCTAGAGCCCTCCAGGACCCTTCTAAAAGCCCCCAGACCCTTCTAGAGAATCCGAGGACCCTTCTAAAATTCCCCAGACCCTTCTAGAGCCCCCCCGGACCCTTCTAAAAAGCCCCCAGACCCTTCTAGAGCCACCCAGGACCCTTCTAAAAGTCCCCAGACAATTCTAGAGCCCCCCAGGACACTTCTAAAAGCAACAAGACCCTTCTAGAGACACCCAGGACCCTTCTGAAAGCCCCCAGAACATTCTAGAGCATCCCAGGACCCTTCTAAAAGCACCCAGACCCTTCTAGAATCACCCAGGACCCATCTAAAAGCCCCCAGACCCTTCTAGAGCATCCCAGGACCCTTCTAAAAGACCCCAGACCCTTCTAGAGGCACCTAGGACCCTTCTAAACCCCCCCAGAACCCTCTAGAGCCACCCAGGACTCTTCTAAAAGCCCCCAGACCCTTCTAGAGCCTCCCAGGACCTTTCTAAAAGCACCCAGACCCTTCTAGAGCCCCCCCGGACCATTCTAAAGGCCCCCAGACCTTTCTAGACCCTCCCCGGATCATTCTAAAAGCCCCCAGACCCTTCTAGAGCTCCCCAGAACCCTTCTAAAAGCTCCCAGACCCTTCTAGATGCCCCCAGGACCCTTCTAAAAGCCCCCAGACCCTTCTAGAGCCCCCCAGGACCCTTCTACAAGCCCCCAGACCCTTCTAGAGGCCACCCAGGACCCTTCTACAAGCACCCAGACCCTTCTAGAGGCCCCCAGGACTCGTCTAAAAGCCTCTAGACCCTTCTAGAGCCCCCCAGGACCTTTCTAAAAGCACCCAGACCCTTCTAGAGGCTCCCCGGACCCTTATAAAAGCACCCCGACCCTTCTAGAGCCTCCCAGTACCCTTCTAAAAGCAACCAGACCCTTCTAGAGAACCCCAGGACCCTTCTAAATGCCCCCAGACACTTCTAGACCATCCCCGGATCCTTCTAAAAGACCCCAGACCCTTCTAGAGCCCCCTAGGATCCTTCAAAAAGCACCCAGACCTTTCCAGACCGTCCCCGGATCATTCTAAAAGCACCCAGACCCTTCTAGAGCCCCCCAGGATCATTCTAAAAGCCCCCAGACCCTTCTAGAGCCCCCCAGGATCATTCCAAAAGCACCCAGAACCGTCTAGAGCCCCCCAGTACCCTTCTACAAGCCCACAGAACCTTCTAGAGCATCCCAGGACCCTTCTAAAAGCCCCCAGACCCTTCTAAAAGCCCCCAGGCCATTCTAGAGCCACCCAGGACGTTTCTAAATGCCCCCAGACCATTCTAGAGCCCCCCAGGACCCTTCTAAAAGTCCCCAGACCCTTCTAGAGACCCCCAGGATCCTTCTGAAAGCCCACAGAACATTCTAGAGCCTCCCAGGACCATTCTAAAAGCCCCCATACCCTTCTAGAGCATCCGAGGACCCTTCTAAAAGCACCCAGACCCTTCTAGAATCACCCAGGACCCTTCTAAAAGTCCCCAGACCCTTCGAGAGGATCCCAGGACCCTTCTGAAAGCCAGCAGAACATTCTAGAGCCACCCAGGACTCTTCTAAAATGCCCCAGACCCTTCTAGAGCCTCCCCGGATCATTCTAAAAGCCCCCAGACCCTTCTAGAGCCCCCCAGGATCATTCTAAAAGCCCCCAGACCCTTCTAGAGCCCCCTAGGACCCATCTGAAAGACCCCAGACCCTTCTAGAGGCACCTAGGACCTTTCTAAAAGTCCCCAGAACCTTCTAGAGCACCCCAGTACCTTTCTAAAAGCAGCTAGATCCTTCTAGAGCACCCCAGGACCCTTCTAAATGTCTCCACGCCCTTCTAGAGCACCCCAGGACCCTTCTAAAAGCCCCCAGACCCTTTTAGAGCCCCCCCGGACCCTTCTAAAAGATCCCAGACCCTTCTAGAGGACCCTAGGACCCTTCTGAAAGCCAGCAGAACATTCTAGAGTCACCCAGGACCCTTCTAAAGGCACCCAGACCCTTCTAGAGCCCCCCAGGACCCTTCTAAAAGCGCCCAGACCCTTCTAGAAACTCCCAGGACCCTTCTAAAAGCCCCCAGAACATTCTAGAGCCCTCCAGGACAATTCTAAAAGCACCCAGACAATTCTAGAGCATCCGAGGACCCTTCTAAAAGGCCCCAGACCCTTCTATAGCACCCCAGGACACTTCTAAAAGCCCCCAGACCCTTCTAGAGCCCCACCGGACCCTTCTAAAAGCCACCAGACCCTTCTAGAGACACCGAGGACCCTTCTAAAAGCACCCAGAACCTTCTAGAGCCCCCCAGGACCCTTCTACAAGCCCCCAGAACCATCTAGATCCTCCCAGGACCCTTCTAAAACCTCCCAGACCCTTCTAGAGACACCCAGGACCCTTCGAAAAGCCCCCAGACCCTTCAAGAGCCACCCAGGACCTTTCTAAAAGCCCCCAGACCCTTCTAGAGCCTCCCAGGACCCTTCTAAAAGCCCCCAGACCATTCTAGAGCACCCCAGGACCCTTCTAAAAGCCCCAGACCCTTCTAGAGCCCCCCAGGACCCTTCTAAAAGCCCCCAGACCCTTCTAGAGGACCCCAGGACCCTTCTGAAAGGCAGCAGAACATTCTAGAGTCACCCAGGACCCTTCTAAAGGCACCCAGACCCTTCTAGAGCCCCCCAGGACACTTCTAAAAGCACCCAGACCCTTCTAGAGACCCCCAGGACCCTTCTGAAAGCCCCCAGAACCTTCTAAAGCCACCCAGGACCCTTCTAAAAGCCCCCAGACCCTTCTAGAGAATCCGAGGACCCTTCTAAAATTCCCCAGACCCTTCTAGAGACCCCCCGGACCCTTCTAAAAGCCCATAGACCCTTCTAGATCCTCCCAGGACCCTTCTAAAAGCCCCCAGACCATTCTAGAACCCCCCAGGACCCTTCTAAAAGTCCCCAGACCCTTCTAGAGAATCCCAGGACCATTCTGAAAGCACCCAGAACATTCTAGAGCCCTACAGGACCCTTCTAAAAGCCCCCAGACCCTTCTAGAGCATCCGAGGACCCTTCTAAAACCCCCCAGACCCTTCTAGAGGCCCCTAGGACCCTTCTAAAACCCCCGAGAACCCTCTAGAGCCACCCAGGACCCATCTAAAAGCCCCCAGACCCTTCTAGAGCCTCCCAGGACCCTTCTAAAAGCACCCAGACCCTTCTAGAGCCCCCCAGGACCATTCTAAAGGCCCCCAGACCTTTCTAGACCCTCCCCGGATCATTCTAAAAGCCCCCAGACCCTTCTAGAGCCCCCCAGGATCATTCTAAAAGCCCCCAGACCCTTCTAGAGCCCCCTAGGACCAATCTAAAAGCCCCCAGACCCTTCTAGAGGCCCCTAGGACCCTTCTAAAAGACCCCAGACCCTTCTAGAGGCCCCTAGGACCTTTCTAAAAGTCCCCAGAACCTTCTAGAGACCCCCAGGACCCTTCTGAAAGCCCACAGAACATTCTAGAGCCTCCCAGGACCCTTCTAAAAGCAACCAGACCCTTCTAGAGAACCCCAGGACCCTTCTAAAAGCCCCCAGACACTTCTAGACCATCCCCGGATCCTTCTAAAAGCCCCCAGACCCTTCTAGAGCCCCCCAGGATCATTCTAAAAGCCCCCAGACCCTTCTAGAGCCCCCCAGGATCATTCCAAAAGCACCCAGACCCTTCTAGATCCACCGAGGACCCTTCTAAAAGCACCCAGAACCGTCTAGAGCCCCCCAGGACCCTTCTACAAGCCCACAGAACCTTCTAGAGCATCCCAGGACCCTTCTAAAAGCCCACAGACCCTTCTAGAGACCCCCAGGACCCTTCTAAAAGCCCCCAGAACCTTCTAGAGCCCCCCCGGACCCTTCTAAAAGCCCCCAGACCCTTCTAAATGCCCCCAGGCCATTCTAGAGCCACCCAGGACCCTTCTAAAAGCCCCCAGACCATTCTAGAGCCCCCCAGGACCCTTCTAAAAGTCCCCAGACCCTTCTAGAGACCCCCAGGACCCTTCTGAAAGCCCACAGAACATTCTAGAGCCTCCCAGGACCATTCTAAAAGCCCCCAGACCATTCTAGAGCACCCCAGGACCCTTCTAAAAGCACCAGACCATTCTAGAGCCCCCCAGGACCCTTCTAAAAGCCCCCAGACCCTTCTAGAGGACCCCAGGACCCTTCTGAAAACCAGCAGAACATTCTAGAGTCACCCAGGACCCTTCTAAAAGCACCCAGACCCTTCTAGAGCCCCCCAGGACACTTCTAAAAGCACCCAGACCCTTCTAGAGACCCCCAGGACCCTTCTGAAAGCCCCCAGACCCTTCTAGAGCCCCCCCGGACCCTTCTAAAAGCCCATAGACCCTTCTAGAGCCTCCCAGGACCCTTCTAAAAGCCCCCAGACCATTCTAGAACCCCCCAGGACCCTTCTAAAAGTCCCCAGAACCTTCTAGAGACTCCCAGGACCCTTCTGAAAGCCCCCAGAACATTCTAGAGCCCCCCAGGACCCTTCTAAAAGCCCCCAGACCCTTCTAGAGCATCCGAGGACCCTTCTAAAAGCCCCCAGACCATTCTAGAGCCTCCCAGGACCCTTCTAAAAGCACCCAGACCCTTCTAGAGCCCCCCAGGACCATTCTAAAGGCACCCAGACCTTTATAGACCCTCCCCGGATCATTCTAAAAGCACCCAGACCCTTCTAGAGACCCCCAGGATCATTCTAAAAGCCCCCAGACCCTTCTAGAGGCCCCCAGGAACCTTCTAATAGCCCCCCGACCTTTCTAGACCCTCCCCGGATCCTTCTAAATGAACCCAGACTTTTCTAGGGCCCCCCAGAACCCCTCTAAAAGCATCCAGACCCTTGTAGAGCCCCCCAGGACCCGTCTAAAAGCGCCCAGACCCTTCTAGACCCTCCCCTGATCATTCTAAAAGACCCCAGACCCTTCTAAAACCTCCCAGGACTATTCTAAAAGAACCCAGACCCTTCTAGACCCTCAACGGATTATTCTAAAAGCCCCCAGACCTTTCTAGAGCCCCCCCGGACCACTCTAATAGATCCAAGACCCTTCTAGAGGCCCCCAGGATACTTCTAAATTCCCCCAGACCCTTCTAGAGAACCCCGGGACCCTTCTAAAAGCCCACCGACCCTTCTAGAGCCCCCCAGGACCCTTCTAAAAGCTTCCAGAACCTTCTAGACCCTCCCCGGATCATTCTAAAAGCACCCAGACCCATCTAGAGCCTCCCAGGACCATTCTAAAAGCCCCCAGACCCTTCTAGACCCCCCCAGGACCCTTCTAAAAGCCACCAGACCCTTCTAGAGCCCCCCAGGACCCTTCTGAAAGGCCGCAGACACATCTAGACACTCCCAGGATCTTTCTAAAAGACCCCAGACAATTCTAGAGATCCCCAGGAACATTCTAAAAGCCCCCAGACCCTTCTAGAGCACTCCAGGACCCTATAAAAGCCCCCAGACCCATCTAGAGCCCCCCAGGGCCCCTCTTAAGGCACACCGTCCCTTCTAGGACACGCCAGGACCCTTCTTAAAGTCCCCAGACCCTTCTAGAGCACCCCAGGACCCTTCTAAAAGCCCCCAGACCCTTCTAGAGCCCCTCCGGACCCTTCTAAAAGCCTCCAGAACCTTCTAGAGGACCCCTGGACCCTTCTGAAAGCACCCAAAAGCTTCTAGAGCATCCCAGAACCATTCTAAAAGCCCCCAGACCCTTCTAGAGCATCCCAGGACAGTTCTAAAAGCCCCCAGACCCTTCTAGAGCCTCCCAGGACCCATCTAAAAGCCCCCAGACCCTTCTAGATCCACCCATGACCCTTCTAAAAGCCCCCAGAGCCTTCTAGAGCCCCCCAGGACACATATAAAAGCACCCAGACTTTTCTAGAGCCTCCCAGGACCTTTCTACAAGCACCCAGACCCTTCTAGAGCCCACAAGGACCCTTCTAAAAGCACCCAGACCCTTCTAGAGCCCCCCAGGACCCTTTTACAAGCCCCCAGACCATTCCAGAGCACCCCAGGACCATTCTAAAAGCCCCCAGACCCTTCTACAGCCTCCCAGGACCCTTCTAAAAGCCCCCAGACCCTTCTAGACCCCCACCGGAACCCTGTAATAGATCCCACACCCTTCTAGAGGCCCCCAGGATAGTTCTAAATGCCCCCAGACCATTTTAGAGAACGCCGGGACCCTTCTAAAAGCCCCCAGACCCTTCTAGATCTCCCCAGGACCCTTCTAAAAGCCCCCAGACCCTTCTAGACCCCCCCAGGACCCTTCTGAAAGGCCGCAGGCACTTCTAGACACTCCCCGGATCCTTCTAAAAGACCCCAGACATTTCTAGATACAACCAGGAGCATTCTAAAAGCCCCCAGACCCTTCTAGAGCACCCCAGGACCCTTCTAAAAGCCCCCAGACCCTTCTAGAGCCCCCCAGGCCTCCTCTTAAGGCACCCCGTCCCTTCTAGAGCACCCCAGGACCCTTCTAAAAGCAACCAGACCATTCTAGAGCCCCCCAGGACCCTACTAAAAGCCCTCAGACCCTTCTAGAGGCCCCCAGGACCTTTCTAAAAGACCCCAGACCCTTCTAGAGCCCCCCAGTACCCTTCTAAATGCACCCAGACCCTTCTAGAGACCCCCAGGACCCTTCTAAAAGTCCCCAGACCCTTCTAGAGACCCACAGGATTTTTCTGACATTCCCCAGAACATTATAGAGTCCCCCAGGACCCATCTAAAAGAACTCAGACCCTTCTACATCCTCCCAGGACCCTTCTAAAAGCACCCAGACCAATCTAGAGCCCCCCAGGACCATTCTAAAAGCCCCCAGACCCTTCTAGACCCTCCCCGGATCATTCTAAAAGCCCCCAGACACTTCTAGAGCACCCCAGGACCCTTCTAAAACAACTCAGACCCTTCTAGAGGCCCCCAGGACCCTTCTAAAAGCACCCAGGCCCTTCTAGAGCCTCCCAGGAAAATTCTAAAAGCCCCCAGACCCTTCTAGACCCCCCCAGGACCCTTCTAAAAGCCCCCAGACCCTTCTAGAGCCACCCAGGCCTCCCTTTAAGGCACCCCGTCCCTTCTAGAGCACCCCAGGACCCGTCTAATAGCCCCTGGACCATTCTAAAAGCCTCCAGACTCTTCTAGAGGCCCCCTGGACCTTTCAGAAAGCACCCAGAACCTTCTAGAGCCCCCCAGGACCCTTCTAAAAGCACCCAGACCCTTCTAGAGCAACCCAGGACCATTCTAAAAGCCCCCAGACCATTCTAGAGCCTCCCAGGACCCTTCTAAAAGCCCCAGACTCTTCTAGAGACCCCCAGGACCCTTCTAAAAGCCACCAGACCCTTCTAGAGCATCCCAGGACGCTTCTAAAAGCTCCCAGACCCTTCTAGAGCATCCCAGGACGCTTCTAAAAGCACCCAGACCATTCTAGAGCACCCCAGTACCCTTCTAAAAGCCCCCAGACCCTTCTAGAGCCTACCAGGACCTTTCTACAAGCCCCCAGACCCTTCTAGAGCCCCCAAGGACCCTTCTAAAAGCCCCCAGACCCTTCTAGAGGCCCCCAGGACCCTTCTAAAAGCCCCCAGACCATTCTAGATCCCCCCAGGACCATTCTACAAGCACCCAGACCCTTCTAGAGCCCCCCAGGACCACTCTAAAAGCCCCCAGACCCTTCTAGAGCCCCCCAGGACCCTTCTACAAGCCCCCAGACCATTCTAGATCCACCCAGGACCCTTCTAAAAGCCCCCAGACCCTTCTATAGGCCCCCAGGACTCGTTTAAAAGTCTCTAGATA
>JAUNZM010002918.1:0-11810 GCA_033459285.1 Clamator glandarius
GTCTCGGGGCTTTTAGAAGGATCCGGGGAGGGTCTAGAAGGGTCTGGGGGCTTTTAGAAGGGTCTTGGGAGGCTCTAGAAAGGTCTGGGGCCTTTTCAAAGGAACCTGAACGTTTCCAGAAGGGTCTGGGGGCTTTTGGAAGGGTCCTTGGGGGCTCTGGAATGGTCTGGGTCCTTTGTACTTAGCTGGCAGGGGAGACACCCTGATCAAGCAGGTGCTTTTCCCAGGCCAGGCTCATCCTTTGCACTCCGGGTGTGCTGAGCCCTGCGAATTCCCCAAATGTGCAAAATTAAAATTTTTGCTCTAGAAGCACCCAGACCCTTCTAGAGCCCCCCAGGAACCTTTTAAAAGCACCCAGACACTTTTAGAGCCCCCAGTGTGCTTCTCAAAGCCCCCGGACTTTCTAGAGCCCCCCAAAACCTTATAAAGGCCCCCAAAATCTTATAAAGCCCCCCAGGCCCTACTAAACCCCCTTAGGACCCTTCTACAATACCCTAGACCCTTCTAGAGCCACCGAGGACCCTTCTAAAAGACCCCAAACCCTTCCGGAGCCCCTTAGGAACCTTTTTAGAGACCCTAGACCCTCCTAGATCCTTCAAGGACTCTTCTAAAAGCCCCCAGATACTTCTAGGGGTTAGAGGCAGGGTTAGGGTTAGGGTTAGGGTTAGGGTTAGGGTTAGGGTTAGGGTTAGGGTTAGGGTTAGGGTTAGGGTTAGGGTTAGGGTTAGAGTTAGGATTAGGGTTAGGGTTAGGGTTAGGGTTAGAGTTAGGGTTAGGGTTAGGGTTAGGGTTAGAGTTAGGGTTAGAGTTAGGGTTAGGGTTAGGGTTAGGGTTAGGGTTAGGGTTAGGGTTAGGGTTAGAGTTAGGGTTAGGGTTAGGGTTAGGGTTAGGGTTAGAGTTAGGGTTAGAGTTAGGGTTAGGGTTAGGGTTAGGGTTAGGGTTAGGGTTTGGGTTTGTGTTAGAGTTAGGGTTAGAGTAAGAGTTAGGGTTAGGGATAGGGTTAGGAACCTTTTTTAGCCCTACAGGACACATCTAAAAGCACTCAGACCATTCAACATCCCCTCAGGACCCTCCTAACTGTCCCCAGATCCTTCTAGAGCCCACCAGGACCCTTCTAATAGCCCCCAGAGCCTTCTAGATGCCCCCAAAACGCTTCTAAAAGCCCTAACACCCTTCTAGAGCCCCCCAGGACCCTTCTAAAAGCCTCCAGACACTTCTAGAGCTCCCCAGGACCCTTCTAAAATCCCCCAGACCCTTCTAGAGGCCCCCAGGGACCCTCTAATGGTCCCCAGACCCTTCTAGAGCCCCCCAGGACCCATCTAAAAGCACCCAGACCCATCTACATCCCCACAGAACCCTTCTAAAAGCCCCCAGACCCTTCTAGAGCCACCCAGGTCCCTTCTAAAAGCACCCAGACCCTTCTAGACCATCCCCGGATCATTCTAAAAGCACCCAGACCCATCTAGAGCCCACCAGGACTCTTCTAAAACCCTCCAGACCCTTCTAGTGGCCCCCAGGACCCTTCTGAATGCCCCCAGACCCTTCTAGACCCCCCAGGACCCTTCTAAAAGCCTCCAGACCCTTCTAGAGCTCCCCAGGACCCTACTAAATGCACCCAGACATTTCTAGCGCCCCCCAGGACCCTTCTAAAAGCCCCCAGACCGATCTAGAGCTCCCCAGGACCCTTCTAAAAGCCCCCAGACCATTCTAGAGCCCCCCAGGACCCTTCTAAAAGCACCCAGACCCTTCGAGAGCCCCACAGGACCCTTCTAAAAGCCACCAGACCCTTCTAGACCCTCCCCGAATCATTCTAAAAGCACTCAGACCCTTCTAGAGACACGCAGGACCCTTCTAAAAGCCCCCAGACCCTTCTAGAGCCTCCCAGGACCATTCTAAAAGCCCCCAGACAATTCTAGAGCTCCCCAGGACCCTTCTAAAATCCCCCAGACCCTTCTAGAGGACCCCAGTGCCCCTCTAATGTTCCCCAGACCCATCTAGAGCCCCCAAGGACCCTTCTAAAAGCCCCCAGAGCCTTCTAGACCCTCCCTGGATCCTTCTAATAGCACCCAGACCCTTCTAGAGCCCCCCAGGACCCTTCTACAAGACCTCCGAACCCTTCTAGAGCCTCTACGGACCCTTCTAAAAGCCCCCGGACCCTTCTAGAGCCCCCCAGGACCCATCTAAAAGCCCCCAGACCCTTCTACAGCCACACAGGACCCTTCTGAAAGCACCCAGACCCTTCTAGAGCCCCCCAGGACCCTTCTAAAAGAACCCAGACCCTTCTACACCCTCCCCGGATCATTCAAAAAGCACCCAGACCCTTCTACAGCCTCCCAGGACCCTTCTAAAATCCTTCACACCCTTCTAGAAGCCCCCAGGACCCTTCTGAAAGCCACCAGACCCTTCTAGATGCCCCCAGGACCCTTCTAAAAGAAACCACACCCTTCTAGAGCCCCCCAGGACGCTTCTAAAAGCCCCCAGACCATTCTAGAGCCACCCAGAACCCTTCTAAAAGCTCCCAGACCCTTCTAGAGGCCCCCAAGATCCTTCTAAAAGCCCCCAGACCCTTCTAGAGCCCCCCGGGACCCTTCTAAATGCCCCCAGACCATTCTAGAGCCACCCAGGACATTTCTAAAAGCACCCAGACCCTTCTAGCGCCCACCAGGACCCTTCTAAAAGCAACCAGACCATTCTAGAGCCACCCAGGGCCCTTCTAAAATCACCCAGACACTTATAGAGCCTCCCAGGACCCTTCTAAAAATCCTCAGACCCATCTAGAGGCCCCCAGGACCCTTCTAAAAGTCCCCAGAGCCATCTAGATGCCCCCAGGACCCTTCTAAAAGCACTCACACTCTTCTAAAGCCACCCAGGACTCTTCTAAAAGCCCCCAGAGCATTCTAGAGCCCCGCAGGACCATTCTAAAAGCCCCCAGACCCTTCTAAAGACCCCCAGGACCCTTCTAAAATAACCCAGACGCTTCTAGATCACCACAGGACCCTTCTAAAAGCCCCCAGACCCTTCTAGACACTCCCCGAATCCTTCTAAAACACCCAGACCCTTCTAGAGCCTCCCAGGACCCTTCTAATATCCCGCAGACATTTCTAGAGGCCCCCAGGACACTTCTAAGTGCACCCAGACCATTCTAGATCCCCCCAGGACCCTTCTAAAAGCCCCCAGACCCTTCTAGAGACCCGCAGGACCCTTCTAAAAGCCCCCAGACCCTTCTAGATTCTCCCAGGACCCTTCTAAAAGCCCCCAGACACTTCCAGAGATCCCCAGGACCCTTCTAAAATCCCCCAGACCCTTCTAGAGGCCACCAGGGCTTCTCTAATGGTCCCCAGACCCTTCAAGAGCCCCAAGGACCCTTCTAAAAGCCCCCAGACCCTTCTAGAGCCTCCCAGGGCCATTCTAAAAGCAACCAGACTCTTCTAGATCCTCCCAGGACCCTTCTAAAAGCACCCAGACCCTTCTATAGACCCTACAGGACCCTTCTAGAAGCCCTCAGACCTTTCCAGAGTCTCCCAGGACCCTTCTAAAAGCCCCCAGACCCTTCTAGAGCCCCCCAGGACCCTTCTAAAAGAACCCAGACCCTTCTAGAGCCCCCTAGGACCCTTCTCAAAGACCCCAGACCCTTCTAGATTCCTCCAGGACCCTTCTAAAAGCACCCAGACCCTTCTAGAGACCCGCAGGACCCTTCTAAAAGCCCCCAGACCCTTCTATATTTCCCCAGGACCCTTCTAAAAGACTCCAGACCCTTCTAGAGCTCCCCAGGACCCTTCTAAAATCCCCCAGACCCTTCTAGAGGACGCCAGGGCTCCTCTAATGGTCCCCAGACCCTTCTAGAGCCCCCAAGGACCCTTCTAAAAGCCCCCAGAGCCTTCTAGACCCTCCCCGGATCCTTCTAATAGCACCCAGACCCTTCTAGAGCCCCCAAGGACCCTTCTAAAAGGCCCCAGACCCTTCTAGAGCCTCCACGGACACTTCTAAAAGCAACCAGACCCTTCTAGAGCCTCCCAGGACCCTTTTAAAATCCCTCAGACACTTCTAGAGGCCCCCAGGACCCTTCTAAAATACCCCAGAGCCTTCAAGATGCCCCCAGGACAATTCTAAAAGACCTCAACCCTTCTAGAGCCCCCTAGGAACCTTCTAAAAGCCCCCAGACCCTTCTAGAGACCCGCAGGACCCTTCTAATAGCACTCAGACCCTTCTAGAGTCTACCAGGACCCTTCTAAAAGCACCCAGACCTTTCTAGAGCTCCCCAGGACCATTCTAAACTCCCCCAGACCCTTCCAGAGCCCCCCAGGACGCTTCTAAATGCCCCCAGACCCATCTAGAGCACCCCAGGACTCTTCTAAAAGCCTCCAGTCCCTTCTAGAGGCCCCCAGGACCCTTCTGAATGCCCCCAGACCCTTCTAGAGCAACCCAGGACCCTTCTAAAAGCCCCCAGACCCTTCTAGACCCACCAGGACCCTTCTAAAAGCACCCAGACCCTTCTAGAGCCCCCCAGGACACTTCTAACAGCCCCCAGACCATTCTAGACCCACCCCGAATCCTTCTAAAAGCGCCCAGACCATTCTAGAACCTCCCAGGACCCTTCTAAAAGGCCGCAGACACTTCTAGAGCCCCCCAGGACCATTCTCAAAGACTCCAGACCCTTCTAGAGCCCCCAGGACCCTTCTAAAAGCCCCCAGACCCTTCTAGATCCTCCCCGTATCATTCTAAAAGTACCCCAGACCCTTCTAGAGCCCCACAGGACCCTTCTAAAAGCCGCCAGACCCTTCTAGAGCCTCCCCGGATCATTCTAAAAGCCTATAGACGCTTCTAGATGCCCCCAGGACCATTCTAAAACCCTCCAGACATTTGTAGAGCCTCCCAGGACCCTTCTAAACGCCCCCAGACCCTTCTAGAACCTCCCCGGATCCTTCTAAAAGTACCCAGACCCATCTGGATCCTCCCAGGACCCTTCTAAAAGACCCCAGACCCTTCTAGAGGCCCCAAGAACCCTTCTATATGCCCCCAGACCTTTCTAGAGGCCCCCAGGATCCTTCTAAAATCCCCCAGACCCTTCTAGAGCACCCCAGGACCCTTATAAATGCCCCCAGACCCTTCTAGAGCCCCCCAGGACCTTCTAAAAGCCTCCAGACTTTTCTAGAGGCCCGCAGGACCCTTCTGAAATCCCCCAGACCCTTCTAGATCCGCCCAGGACCCTTCTAAAAGCCCCCAGACCATTCTAGAGCCCCCCATAACTCCTCTAAAAGCCCCCAGACCCTTCTAGAGAAGCCCAGGGCCCCTATAAAAGCACCCAGACCCTTCTAGAGCTCCCAAGGACCCTTCTAAAATCCCTCAGACCCTTCTAGAGCCCCCCAGGACCCTTCTAAAATCCCCCAGACCCTTCTAGAACCGCCCAGGACCCTTCTAAAACCACCCAGACCGTTCTAGACCCTCCCCGGATCCTTCTAAAAGCCCCCACACCCTTCTAGAGCCCCCCAGGACCCTTCTAAAAGCCCCCAGACCCTTCTAGAGATTCCACGTATCCTTCTAAAAGCCCCCAGACCCTTCTAGAGCCCCCCAGGACCCTTCTAAATGCCCCCAGAGCAATCTAGAGCCCCCCAGGACTCTTCTAAAAGCATCCAGTCCCTTCTAGAGGCCACCAGGACCGTTCTGAATGCCCCCAGACCATTCTAGAGCCCATCAGGACCATTCTAAAAGCCTCCAGACCCTTCTACATGTCCCCAGGACCCTTCTGAAAGCCCCCAGACAATTCTAGAGGCCCCCAGGACTCTTCTAAAAAGCCCCAGACCCTTCTAGAGCCCCCAGGACCAGTCTAAAAGAACCCAGACCCTTCTAGAGCTCCACAGGACCCTTCTAAAAGCCCCAGACCCTTCTAGACCCTCCCCGAATCCTTCTAAAAGCACCCAGACCCTTCTAGAGCCTCCCCGGACCCTTCTAAAAGGCCGCAGACAATTCTAGAGGCCCCCAGGACCCTTCTAAAAGCACCCAGAGACTTCTAGATGCACCCAGGACCATTCTAAAAGCCCTCACACTCTTCTAGAGCCCACCAGGACCCTTCTAAAAGCCGCCAGACCCTTCTAGAACCCCCCAGGACCCTTCTAAAAGCCCCCAGACGCTTCTAGAGACCCGCAGGACCTTTCTAAATGCACCCAGACCCTTCTAGATTCTCCCAGGACCCTTCTAAAAGCCCCCAGACCCTTCTAGAGGCCCCTAGTGCCCCTCTAATGGTCCCCAGACCCTTCTAGAGCCCCAAGGACCCTTCTAAAAGCCCCCAGACCCTTCTAGAGACCCGCAGGACCCTTCTAAATGCCCCCAGACCTTTCTAGAGGCACCCAGGATCCTTCTAAAATCCCCCAGACCCTTCTAGAGCCCCCCAGGACACTTCTAAATGTCCCCAGACCCTTCTAGAGCCCCCCAGGACCCTTCTAAAAGCCCCCAGACCCTTCTAGAGCTCCCCAGGACCCGTCTAAAATACCCAAGACCCTTCTAGAGGTCCCCAGAGCCCCTCTAGTGGTACCCAGACCCTTCTAGAGCCCCCAAGGACCATTCTAAAAGCCCCCAGACACTTCAAGAGCTCCCCAGAACCCTTCTAAAATCCCCCAGACCCTTCTAGAGGCCCCTAGGGCCCCTCTAATTGTCCCCAGACCCTTCTAGAGCCCCCAAGGACCCTTCTAAAAGCCCCCAGACCCTTCTAGAGACCCGCAGGACCCTTCTAAAAGACCCCAGACCCTTGTAGACGATCCCTAGATCCTTCTAATAGCCCCCAGACCCTTCTAGAGCCCCCCAGGACACTTCTAAATGCCCCCAGACCCTTCTAGAGCCCCCCAGGACACTTCTAAATGCCCCCAGACCCTTCTAGAGCCCCCCAGGACCCTTCTAAAAGACCTCAGACCCTTCTAGAGCCTCCCAGGACCCTTCTGAAAGCCCCCAGACCCTTCTAGATGCGCCCAGGACCCTTCTAAAAGACCCCAGACCATTCTAGAGCCCCCCAGGACTCTTCTAAAAGCCCCCAGACCCTTCTAGAGAAGTCCAGGGCCCTTCTAAAAGCACCCAGACCCTTCTAGAGCTCCCCAGGACCCTTCTAAAATCCCTCAGACCCTTCTAGAGCCCCCCAGGATCCTTCTAAAATCCCCCAGACCCTTCTAGAACCCCCCAGGACCATTCTAAAACCACCCAGACCATTCTAGACCCTCCCCGGATCCTTCTAAAAGCACCCAGACCCTTCTAGAACCTCCCAGGACCCTTCTAAATTCCATCAGACCATTCTAGAGCCTCCCAGGACCCTTCTAAAATCCCCCAGATCCTTCTAGAGACCCGCAGGACCCTTCTAAAAGCCTCCAGACCCTTCTAGAGCAACCCAGGACCCTTCTAAAAGCCCCCAGACCCTTCTAGAAATTCCACGTATCCTTCTAAAAGCCCCCAGACCCATCTAGATCCCCCCAGGACCCTTCTAAATGCACCCAGACCCATCTAGAGCCCCCCAGGACCCTTCTAAAAGCATCCAGTCCCTTCTAGAGGCCACCAGGACCGTTCTGTATGCCCCCAGACCCTTCTAGAGCGCACCAGGACCCTTCTAAAAGCCTCCAGACCCTTCTACATGCCCCCAAGACCCTTCTGAAAGCCCCCAGACCCTTCTAGAGCTCCCCAAGACCCTTCCTAATACACCCAGACACTTCTAGCGACCCCCAGGATCATTCTGAAAGCCCCAGACCCTTCTAGAGCTCCCCAGGACTCTTCTAAAAGGACCCAGAGCCTTCTAGAGCCCCCCAGGAATCGTCTAAAAGACCCCAGACCCTTCTAGAGCTCCACAGGACCCTTCTAAAAGCCCCAGACCCTTCTAGACCCTAACCGGATCCTTCTAAAAGCACCCAGACCCTACTAGAGCCTCCCCGGACCCTTCTACAACTCCTCAGACACTTCTAGAGGCCACCAGGACCCTTCTAAAAGCACCCAGAGATTTCTAGATGCACCCAGGACCATTCTAAAAGCTCTCACACCCTTCTAGAGCCCCCCAGGACCCTTCTAAAAGCCGCCAGACCCTTCTAGAGCCCCACAGGACCCTTCTAAAAGCCCTCAGACCCTTCTAGAGACACGCAGGACCTTCTAAATGCCCCCAGACCCTTCTAGAGTTCCCCAGGACCCTTCTAAAAGCCCCCAGACCCTTCTAGATCTCCCCAGGACCCTTCTAAAATACCCCAGACCTTTCTAGAGGCACCCAGGGCCCCTCTAGTGGTCCCCAGACCCTTCTAGAGCCCCCAAGGACCATTCTAAAAGCCCCCAGACCCTTCTAGAGACCCGCGGGACCCTTCTAAATGCACCCAGACCCTTCTACAGCCTACCAGGACCCTTCTAAAAGCCCCCAGACCCTTCTAGAGGCCCCTAGGGCCCCTCTAATGGTCCCCAGACCCTTCTAGAGCCCCCAAGGACCCTTCTAAAAGCCCCCAGACCCTTCTAGAGACCCGCAGGACCCTTCTAAAACAACCCAAACCCTTGTTAGACCATCCCAGGACCCTTCTAATATCCCCCAGACCCTTCTAGAGCTCCGCAGGACCCTTCTAAAACCCCCCAGACCCTTCTAGATTCTCCCAGGACCCTTCTAAAAGCCCCCAGACACTTCCAGAGATCCCCAGGACCCTTTTAAAATCCCCCAGACCCTTCTAGAGGCCACCAGGGCTTCTCTAATGGTCCCCAGACCCTTCAAGAGCCCCCAAGGACCCTTCTAAAAGGTCCCAGAGCCTTTTAGACCCTCCCCGGATCCTTCTAATAGACCCCAGACCCTTCTAGAGCCACGCAGGACCCTTCTAAAAGCACCCAGACCTTTCTAGAGGCCCCCTGGACCCTTCAAAAAGCCCCCAGACCCTTCTAGAGCCTCCCAGGGCCATTCTAAAAGCAACCAGACCCTTCTAGATCCTCCCAGGACCCTTCTAAAAGCACCCAGACCCTTCTAGATCCCCCCAGGACCTTTCTAAATGCCCCCAGACCCTTCTAGAGCCCCCTAGGACCCTTCTCAAAGACCCCAGACCCTTCTAGATTCCTCCAGGACCCTTCTAAAAGCACCCAGACCCTTCTAGAGACCCGCAGGACCCTTCTAAAAGGCCCTAGACCCTTCTAGAGCCTCCACGGACACTTCTAAAATACCCCAGAGCCTTCAAGATGCCCCCAGGACAATTCTAAAAGACCTCAACCCTTCTAGAGCCCCCCAGGAACCTTCTAAAAGCCCCCAGACCCTTCTAGAGACCCGCAGGACCCTTCTAATAGCACTCAGACCCTTCTAGAGTCTACCAGGACCCTTCTAAAAGCACCCAGACCTTTCTAGAGCTCCCCAGGACCATTCTAAACTCCCCCAGACCCTTCCAGAGCCCCCCAGGACGCTTCTAAATGCCCCCAGACCCATCTAGAGCACCCCAGGACTCTTCTAAAAGCCTCCAGTCCCTTCTAGAGGCCCCCAGGACCCTTCTGAATGCCCCCAGACCCTTCTAGAGCCCCCCAGGACTCTTCTAAAAGACCCCAGACCATTCCAGAGGCCCTCAGGACCATTCTGAAAGCGCCCAGACCCTTCTAGAGCAACCCAGGACCCTTCTAAATGCACCCAGACACTTCTAGCGCCACCCAGGACCCTTCTAAAAGCCCCCAGACCCTTCTAGCGCTCCCCAGGACCCTTCTAAAAGTCCCCAGACACTTCTAGACCCCCCAGGACCCTTCTAAAAGCACCCAGACCCTTCTAGAGCCCCCCAGGACACTTCTAACAGCCCCCAGACCATTCTAGACCCACCCCGAATCCTTCTAAAAGCGCCCAGACCATTCTAGAACCTCCCAGGACCCTTCTAAAAGGCCGCAGACACTTCTAGAGGACCCCAGGACCCTTCTAAAAGACCCCAGACTTTTCTAGAGGCCCCCCAGGACCCTTCTAAAAGCCCCCAGACCCTTCTAGAGACCCGCAGGACCCTTTTAAATGCCACCACACCCTTCTAGAGTCTACCAGGACCCTTCAAAAAGCCCCCAGACCCTTCTAGAGCTGCCCAGGACCCTTCTAAACTCCCCGAGACCCTTCTAGAGGCCCCCAGGGCTCCTCTAATGGTCCCCAGACCATTCTAGAGCCCCCAAGGACCCTTCTAAAAGCCTCCTGACCCTTCTAGAGACACGCAGGACCCTTCTAAAAGACCCCAGACCATTCTAGAGCCTTCCAGGACCCTTCTAAAAGCCCCCAGACAATTCTAGAGCTCCCCAGGACCCTTCTAAAATCTCCCAGACCCTTCTAGAGGACCCCAGTGCCCCTCTAATGGTCCCCAGACCCTTCTATAGCCCCCAAGGACCCTTCTAAAAGCTCCCAGACCCTTCTAGGCCCTCCCAGGATCCTTCTAATAGCCCCCAGACCCTTCTAGAGCCCCCCAGGACCCTTCTAAAAGCCCCCAGACCCTTCTAGAGCCTCCACGGACCCTTCTGAAAGCCCCCGGACCCTTCCAGAGCCCCCCAGGACCCATCTAAAGCCCCCAGACCCTTCTAATGCCACACAGGACCATTCTAAAAGGCCCCAGACCCTTCTAGAGCCACTCAGGACCCTTCTAAAAGAACCTGGACCCTTCTAGAGGCCCCCAGGACCCATCTAAAAGCCCCCAGAGCTTTCTAGAGGCCCCCTGGACCCTTCAAAAAGCACCCAGACCCTTCTAGAGCCTCCCAGGACCATTCTAAAAGCACCCAGACACTTCTAGAGCCTCCCAGGACCCTTCTAAAAGCACCCAGACCCTTCTAGAGCCCCCCAGGACCATTCTAAAAGCCCCCAGACACTTCTAGAGCCTCGCACGACCCTTCTAAAAGCCCCCAGACCCTTCTAGAGAACCTACAGGACCCTTCTAAAAGCCCACAGACCCTTCTAGAGTCTCCCAGGACCATTCTAAAAGCTCCCAGACCCTTCTAGAGCAACCCAGGACCCTTCTAAAAACACCCAGACCATTCCAGAGCCCCCTAGGACCCTTCTCAAAGACCCCAGAGCCTTCTAGAGTCATCCAGGGCCCTTCTAAAAGCCCCCAGACCCTTCTAGAGACACGCAGGACCCTTCTAAAAGCCCCCAGACCCTTCTAGAGGACCCCAGGACCCTTGTAAAAGCCCCCAGACCCTTCTAGAGCTCCTCAGGACCCTTCTAAAATCCCCCAGACCCTTCTAGAGGACCCCAGGGCTCCTCTAATGGTCCCCAGACCCTTCTAGAGCCCCCCAGGACCCTTCTAAAAGGACCCAGACCCTTCTAGAGCCTCCACGGACCATTCTAAAAGCCCCCGGACCCTTCTAGAGCCCCCCAGGACCCTTCTAAATGCACCCAGACACTTCTAGAGCCCCCCAGGACACTTCTGAAAGCACCCAGACCCTTCTAGAGCCCCCCAGGACCTTTCTAAATGACCCCAGACCCATCTAGAGCCCCCCAGGACCCTTCTACAGCCTCCCGGGACCCATCTAAAAGCCCCCAGACCCTTCTACAGCCCTACAGGACCCTTCTAAAAGCCCCCAGACCCTTCTAGAGCCACCCAGGACCTTTCTGAAAGCACCCAGACCCTTCTAGAGGCCCCCAGGACCCTTCTGAAAGCACCCAGACCCTTCTAGAGCTCCCAAGGACCCTTCTAAAAGCCGCCAGACACTTCTAGAGCCTCCCCGGATCCTTCTAAAATCCCCCAGACCCTTCTAGAACCCCCCAGGACCATTCTAAAACCACCCAGACCCTTCTAGACCATCCCCGGATCCTTCTAAAACCACCCAGACCCATCTGGATCCTCCCAGGACCTTTCTAAAAGCCCCCAGACCATTCTAGA
>JAUNZM010002919.1:0-17053 GCA_033459285.1 Clamator glandarius
AAATGCCCCCAGACCCTTCTAGAGCCCCCCAGGACCCTTCTAAAAGCCCCCAGACCCTTCTAGAGCTCCCCAGGACCCGTCTAAAATACCCAAGACCCTTCTAGAGGTCCCCAGGGCCCCTCTAGTGGTCCCCAGACCCTTCTAGAGCCCCCAAGGACCATTCTAAAAGCCCCCAGACCCTTCAAGACCTCCCCAGAACCCTTCTAAAATCCCCCAGACCCTTCTAGAGGCCCCTAGGGCCCCTCTAATGGTCCCCAGACCCTTCTAGAGCCCCCAAGGACCCTTCTAAAAGCCCCCAGACCCTTCTAGAGACCCGCAGGACCCTTCTAAAAGACCCCAGACCCTTCTAGACCCTCCCTGGATCCTTCTAAAAGCACCCATACCCTTCTAAAGCCTCCCAGGACCCTTATAAAATCCCTCAGACCATTCTAGAGCCCCCCAGGACCCTTCTAAAAGCTCCCAGACCCTTCTAGAGACCCGCAGGACCCATCTAAATGCCCCCAGACCCTTCTAGAGTTTCCCAGGACCCTTCTAAAAGCACCCAGACACTTTTAGCGCCACCCAGGACCCTTCTAAAAGACCCCAGACCCTTCTAGAGCTCCCCAGGACCCTTCTAAAAGCACCCAGACCCTTCTAGAGCCCCCCAGGACCCTTCTAAAAGCACCCAGACCCTTCTAGAGCCCCACAGGATCCTTCTAAATGCCCCCAGACTCTTCTAGACCCTCCACGAATACTTCTAAAAGCGCCCAGACCATTCCAGAGCCTCCCAGGACCCTTCTAAAATCCCTCAGACACTTCTAGAGGCCCACAGGACACTTCTAAAAGCCCCCAGAGCCTTCTAGATGCCCCCAGGACCATTCTAAAAGCACTCACACCCTTCTAGAGCAGCCCAGGACCCTTCTAAAAGCCCCCAGACCCTTCTATAGCCACCTAGGACCATTCTAAAAGCACCCAGACCCTTCTAGAGGCCCCCAGGACCCGTCTAAAATCCCCCAGACCCTTCTAGAGCCCCCCAGGACCCTTCTAAATGCCCCCAGACCCTTGTAGAGCCCCCCAGGACCCTTCTAAAAGCATCCAGATTATTCTAGAGGACCGCAGGACCCTTCTAAAATCCCCCAGACCCTTCTAGAACACCCCAGGACCCTTCTAAATGACCCCAGACGATTCTAGAGCCCCCCAGGACTCTTCTAAATGCCCCCAGACACTTCTAGAGAGCCCAGGGCCCGTCTAAAAGCACCCAGACCCTTCTAGAGAACCCCAGGACCCTTCTAAAACCTCCCAGACCCTTCTAGACCCTCCCCGGATCTTTCTAAAAGCCCCCAGACCCTTCTAGATCCTCCCCGTATCATTCTAAATGCCCCCAGACCCTTCTAGAGGACCCCAGGACCATTCTAAAAGCCGCCAGACCCTTCTAGAGCCTCCCCGGATCATTCTAAAAGCCCATAGACGCTTCTAGATGCCCCCAGGACCATTCTAAAACCCTCCAGACATTTGTAGAGCCTCCCAGGACCCTTCTAAACGCCCCCAGACCCTTCTAGAACCTCCCCGGATCCTTCTAAAAGTACCCAGACCCATCTGGATCCTCCCAGGACCCTTCTAAAAGACCCCAGACCTTTCTAGAGGCCCAAAGAACCCTTCTAATAGCCCCCCAGACCCTTCTAGAGCCCCTCAGGACCCTTCTGAAAGCCCCCAGACGCTTCTAGAGACCCGCAGGACCCTTCTAAATGCACCCAGACCCTTTTAGATTCTCCCAGGACCCTTCTAAAAGCCCCCAGACCCTTCTAGAGCTCCCCAGGACCCGTCTAAAATACCCCAGACCCTTCTAGAGGTCCCCAGGGCCCCTCTAGTGGTCCCCAGACCCTTCTAGAACCCCCAAGGACCATTCTAAAAGCCCCCAGACCCATCAAGAGCTCCCCAGAACCCTTCTAAAATCCCCCAGACCCTTCTAGAGGCCCCTAGGGCCCCTCTAATGGTCCCCAGACCCTTCTAGAGCCCCCAAGGGCCCTTCTAAAAGACCCCAGACCATTCTAGAGCTCCCCAGGACCCTTCTAAAATCCCTCAGACCCTTCTAGAGCCCCCCAGGACCCTTCTAAAATCCCCCAGACCCTTCTAGAGCCCCCCAGGACCCTTCTAAAAGTCCCCAGACCCTTATAGACCCTCCCCGGATCCTTCTAAAAGCACCCAGACCCTTCTAGAGCCTCCCAGGACCCTTCTAAACTCCCTCAGACCATTCTAGAGCCCCACAGGACCCTTATAAAAGCCCCCAGAGACTTCTAGATGCCCCCAGGACCATTCTAAAAGCCCTCACACCCTTCTAGAGCCCACCAGGACCCTTCTAAAAGCCGCCAGACCCTTCTAGATCCCCCCAGGACCCTTCTAAAAGCTCCCAGACCCTTCTAGAGACCCGCAGGACCCATCTAAATGCCCCCAGACCCTTCTAGAGTTTCCCAGGACCCTTCTAAAAGCCTCCAGACCCTTCTAGAGCTCCCCAGGACCCCTTCTAAAATACCCCAGACCCTTCTAGAGGCCTCCAGGTCCTCTCTAGTGGTCCCCAGACCATTCTAGAGCCCCCAAGGACCATTCTAAAAGCCTCCAGACCCTTCTAGAGGCCCCTAGGGCCCCTCTAATGGTCCCCAGACCCTTCTAGAGCCCCAAGGACCCTTCTAAAAGCCCCCAGACCCTTCTAGAGACACGCAGGACCCTTCTAAATGCCCCCAGACCTTTCTAGAGGCCCCCAGGATCCTTCTAAAATCCCCCAGACATTCTAGAGACAACCAGGAACATTCTAAATGCCCCCAGACCCTTCTAGAGCCCCCCAGGACCCTTCTAAAAGCCCCCAGACCCTTCTAGAGCTCCCCAGGACCCGTCTAAAATACCCAAGACCCTTCTAGAGGTCCCCAGGGCCCCTCTAGTGGTCCCCAGACCCTTCTAGAGCCCCCAAGGACCAATCTAAAAGCCCCCAGACCCTTCAAGAGCTCCCCAGAACCCTTCTAAAATCCCCCAGACCATTCTAGAGGCCCCTAGGGCCCCTCTAATGGTCCCCAGACCCTTCTAGAGCCCCCAAGGACCCTTCTAAAAGCCCCCAGACCCTTCTAGAGACCCGCAGGACCCTTCTAAAAGACCCCAGACCCTTCTAGACCCTCCCTGGATCCTTCTAAAAGCACCCATACCCTTCTAAAGCCTCCCAGGACCCTTATAAAATCACTCAGACCATTCTAGAGCCCCCCAGGACCCTTCTAAAAGCTCCCAGACCCTTCTAGAGACCCGCAGGACCCATCTAAATGCCCCCAGACCCTTCTAGAGTCTCCCAGGACCCTTCTAAAAGCCCCCAGACCCTTCTAGAGCTCCCCAGGACCATTCTAAAATACCCCAGACTCTTCTAGAGGCCTCCAGGGACCCTCTAGTGGTCCCCAGACCCTTCTAGAGCCCCCAAGGACCATTCTAAAAGCCCCCAGACCCTTCTAGAGGCCCCTAGGGCCCCTCTAATGGTCCCCAGACCCTTCTAGAGCCCCAAGGACCCTTCTAAAAGCCCCCAGACCCTTCTAGAGCCCCCCCAGGACACTTCTAAATGCCCCCAGACCCTTCTAGAGCCCCCCAGGACCATTCTAAAAGCCCTCAGACCCTTCTAGAGCCTCCCAGGACCCTTCTGAAAGCCCCCACACCCTTCTAGAGCCCCCAAGGACCCTTCTAAAAGCCCCCAGACCATTCTAGAGCCCATCAGGACTCTTCTAAAAGCCCCCAGACCCTTCTAGAGAAGTCCAGGGCCCTTCTAAAAGCACCCAGACCCTTCTAGAGCTCCCCAGGACCCTTCTAAAATCCCTCAGACCCTTCTAGAGCCCCCCAGGATCCTTCTAAAATCCCCCAGACCCTTCTAGAACCCCCCAGGACCATTCTAAAACCACCCAGACCGTTCTAGACCCTCCCCGGATCCTTCTGAAAGCACACAGACCCTTCTAGAACCTCCCAGGACCCTTCTAAAATCCATCAGACCATTCTAGAGCCTCCCAGGACCCTTCTAAAAGCCCCCAGATCCTTCTAGAGACCCGCAGGACCCTTCTAAAAGCCTCCAGACCCTTCTAGAGCAACCCAGGACCCTTCTAAAAGCCCCCAGACCCTTCTAGAAATTCCACGTATCCTTCTAAAAGCCCCCAGACCCATCTAGATCCCCCCAGTACCCTTCTAAATGCACCCAGACCCATCTAGAGCCCCCCAGGACCCTTCTAAAAGCCTCTAGTCCCTTCTAGATGCCACCAGGACCGTTCTGAATGCCCCCAGACCCTTCTAGAGCGCTCCAGGACCCTTCTAAAAGCCTCCAGACCCTTCTACATGCCCCCAAGACCCTTCTGAAAGCCCCCAGACCCTTCTAGAGCTCCCCAAGACCCTTCCAAATACACCAGACACTTCTAGCGACCCCCAGGATCATTCTGAAAGCCCCAGACCCTTCTAGAGCTCCCCAGGACTCTTCTAAAAGGCCCCAGAGCCTTCTAGAGCCCCCCAGGAATCGTCTAAAAGACCCCAGACCCTTCTAGAGCTCCACAGGACCCTTCTAAAAGCCCCAGACCCTTCTAGACCCTAACCGGATCCTTCTAAAAGCACCCAGACCCTACTAGAGCCTCCCCGGACCCTTCTACAACTCCTCAGACACTTCTAGAGGCCCCCAGGACCCTTCTAAAAGCACCCAGAGATTTCTAGATGCACCCAGGACCATTCTAAAAGCTCTCACACCCTTCTAGAGCCCCCCAGGACCCTTCTAAAAGCCGCCACACCCTTCTAGAGCCCCCCAGGACCCTTCTAAAAGCCGCCACACCCTTCTAGAGCCGCCCAGGGCCCTTCTAAAAGCTTCCAGACCCTTCTAGAGGCCCCCAGGACCCTTCTGAATGCCCCCAGACCCTTCTAGAGCCCCCCAGGACCCTTCTAAAAGACTCCAGACCCTTCTACAGCCCCCCAGGACCCTTCTGAAAGCCCCCAGACCCTTCCAGAGCTACCCAGGACCCTTCTAAAATCCCCCAGACGCTTCTAGAGCCCCTTAGGACCCTTCTAAAAGCACCCAGACCCTTCTAGAGCCCCCTAGGCCCCTTCTAAAAGCACCCTGACCCTTCTAGAGCCCCACAGGACCCTTCTAAAAGCCCCCAGACCCTTCTAGACCCTCCCTGGATCATTCTAAAAGCACCCAGAACCTTCTAGACCCTCCCAGGACCCTTCTAAAATCCCTCAGACAATTCTAGAGGCCCCCAGGACCATTCTAAAAGCCCCCAGAGCCTTCTAGATGCCCCCAGGAACCTTTTAAAAGCCCTCACACCCTTCTAGAGCCCACCAGGACTATCCTAAAACCCCCCCGACCCTTCTAGAGCCCCCCAGGACACTTCTAAAAGCACCCAGACCCTTCTAGAGACCCGCGGGACCCTTCTAAATGCACCCAGACCCTTCTACAGCCTACCAGGACCATTCTAAAAGCCCCCAGACCCTTCTAGAGGCCCCTAGGGCCCCTCTAATGGTCCCCAGACCCTTCTAGAGCCCCCAAGGACCCTTCTAAAAGCCCCCAGACCCTTCTAGAGACCCGCAGGACCCTTCTAAAACAACCCAGACCCTTGTTAGACCATCCCAGGACCCTTCTAATATCCCCCAGACCCTTCTAGAGCCCCCCAGGACCATTTTAAAAGCCTCCAGACCCTTCTAGACCCTCCCCGGATCCTTCTAAAAGCACCCAGACCCTTCTAGAGCCCACCAGGACCCTTATAAAAGCCCCCAGAGCCTTCTAGATGCCCCCAGGACCCTTCTAAAAGTCCCCACACCATTCTAGAGCCACACCGGAACCTTCTAAAAGCCTCCAGGCCCTTCTAGAGCCCCCCAGGACCCTTCTAAAAGCCCCCAGACCCTTCTAGAGGCCCCAGGACTCTTCTAAAAGCCGCCAGACCCTTCTAGAGGCCCCCAGGACTCTTCTAAAAGCCCCCAGACCCTTCTAGAGGCACCCTGGACCCTTCTAAAAGCCTCCAGACATTTGTAGAGCCCCCCAGGACCCTACTAAATGCACCCAGACCAATCTAGACCCTCTCCGGATCCTTCTAAAAGCACCCAGACCCATCTGGATCCTCCCAGGACCCTTCTAAAAGACTCCAGACCCTTCTAGAGCCCCCCAGGACCCTTCTAAAAGACTCCAGACCCTTCTACAGCCCCCCAGGACCCTTCTGAAAGCCCCCAGACCCTTCCAGAGCTACCCAGGACCCTTCTAAAATCCCCCAGACGCTTCTAGAGCCCCTTAGGACCCTTCTAAAAGCACCCAGACCCTTCTAGAGCCCCCTAGGCCCCTTCTAAAAGCACCCTGACCCTTCTAGAGCCCCACAGGACCCTTCTAAAAGCCCCCAGACCCTTCTAGACCCTCCCTGGATCATTCTAAAAGCACCCAGAACCTTCTAGAGCCTCCCAGGACCCTTCTAAAATCCCTCAGACAATTCTAGAGGGCCCCAGGGCCCTTCTAAAAGCCCCCAGAGCCTTCTAGATGCCCCCAGGAACTTTCTAAAAGCCCTCACACCCTTCTAGAGCCCACCAGGACTATCCTAAAACCCCCCCGACCCTTCTAGAGCCCCCCCGGACACTTCTAAAAGCACCCAGACCATTCTAGAGACCCGCAGGACCCATCTAAAAGCCCCCAGACCCTTCTAGAGCCCCCCAGGACCCTTCTAAAAGACTCCAGACCCTTCTACAGCCCCCCAGGACCCTTCTGAAAGCACCCAGACCCTTCTAGAGCTACCCAGAACCCTTCTAAAATACCCCAGACCCTTCTAGAGCTCTCCAGGACCCTTCTAATATCCCCCAGACCCTTCTAGATGCCCCCAAGGCTCCTCTAATGATACTCAGACCCTTCTAGAGCCCCCAAGGACCCTTCTAACAGGACCCAGACCCTTCCAGAGACCCGCAGGACAATTCTAAAAGCCCCCAGACCCTTCTACAGCCTCCCGGGACCCTTCTAAAAGACCCCAGACCCTTCTAGAGCTCCCCAGGACCCTTCTAAAAGCACCCAGACCCTTCTAGAGCCCCCCAGGACCCTATAAAAGCCCCCAGACCCTTCTTGAGGCACCCAGGACCCTTCCAAAATACCCCAGACCCTTCTAGAGCCACCCAAAGACCCTTCTCAAAGAACCCAGACCCTTCGAGAGCCCGCCAGGACACTTCTATAAGCCGCCAGACCCTTCTAGAGGACCCCAAGGCCCCTCTTAAGGACCCCCGTCTCTCCTAGAAGGGTCTGGGGGCTTTTAGAAGGGCCCTGGGGGGCTCTAGAATGGTCTGGGGGCTTTTAGAAGGGTCCTGGGGTTCTCTAGAAGGGTCTGGGGGCTTTTGAAAGTATCCTGGTGGCCTCTAGAATGGTGTGGGATATATCAGAGGGGTCCGGGTATGATCTAGAAGGGTCTGGGGGCTTTTAGAAGGGTCCTGGAAGGCTCTAGAAGGGTCTGGGGACATTTAGAAGGGTCCGGGGGGCCTCTAGAAGGTTCTGGAGGCTTTTAGAAGGGTCCTGAGAGGCTCTAGAAGGGTCCGGGGGCTTTTAGAGGGGTCCTGCGAGGCTCTAGAAGGGTCTGGGGGCTTTTAGAATGATCCGGGGAGGGTCTAGAAGGGTCTGGGGGCCTTTAGAATGGTCCTGGGGGTCTCTAGAAGGGTCTGAGGGCTTTTAGAATGATCCGGGGAGGGTCTAGAAGAGTCTGGGGGCCTTTAGAATGGTCCTGGGGCTCTCTAGAAGGGTCTGGGTGCTTTTAGAAGGGTCCTGGGAGGTTCTAGAAGGGTTTGGAGGGTTTTAGAATGGTCCTGGGTGGCTCTAGAAGGTTCTGGTTGCTTTTCGAAGGGTCCTGGCTTATCTAGAAGTGTCTGGGGGCATTTAGAAGGGTCCTGGGTGTATCTAGAAGGGTCTGGGTGCTTTTAGAATGGTCCTGGGGGGCTCTAGAAGGGTCTGGTGGCTTTTAGAAGGGTCCTGGGTGGATCTAGAAGGTTCTGGAGGCTTTCAGAAGGGTCATGGGGGTCTCTAGAATGGTCTGGGGGCTTTTAGAAGGGTCCTGGGATGCTCTAGAAAGTTCTTGGGGCTTTCAGAAGGGTCCTGGGGGCCTCTATAAGGGTCTGGGTGCTTTTAGAAGGGTCCTGGGGGGCTCTAGAAGGGTCTTGGGGCTTTTAGAAGGGTCCTGGGGTGCTCTAGAAGGGTCTTGGGACTTTTAGAAGGGTCCTGGGGTGCTCTAGAATGGACGGGGTGCCTTAAGAGGGCCCTGGGGACCTCTAGATTGGTCTGGGGGCTTTTAGAAGGGTCCTGGGGGGCTCTAGAAGGGTCTGGGGTTTTTTAGAAGGATCCGGGGAGGGTCTAGAAGGGTCTGGGGGCTTTTAGAAGGGTCCTGGGGGCCTCTAGAAGGGTCTGGGGGCATTTAGATGGGTCATAGGGGGCTCTAGAAGGGTCAGGGGGCTTTTAGAAGTGTCCTGGGGGGCTCTAGAAGTTTCTGGGGTCTTTTAGAATGATCCGGGGACGGTCTAGAAGGGTCTGGGTGCTTTTTGAAGGATCCTAGGGGGCTCTAGAAGGGTCTGAGGGCGTTTAGAAGGATCCGGGGAGTGTCTAGAAGGGTCTGGGGGCTTTTAGAAGGGTCCTGGGGGTCTCTAGAAGGGTCTGGTGGCTTTTAGAAGGGTCCTGGGAGGCTCTAGAAGGGTCTGGGTGCTTTTATAAGGGACCGGGGAGCCTCTAGAAGGGTCTGGGTGCTTTTAGAAAGGTCCTGGGGGGCTCTAGAAGGGTCTAGAGGCTTTTAGACGAGTCCTCGGGGCCTCTAGAAGGGTCTGGGTGCTTTTAGAAAGGTCCTGGGTTGATCTAGATTGGTCTGGGGGCTTGTAGAAGGGTCCTGGGGGGCTCTAGAAGGGTCTGGGGGCTTGTAGAATGGTCCTGGGGGGGCTCTAGAAGGGTGTGGTGGCTTTTAGAAGGGTCCTGGGGGCCTCTAGAAGGGTCTGGGGGCTTTTAGAAGGGTCCTGGGGTGCTCTAGAATGGTCTGGGTGCTTTTAGAAGGGTCCTGGGAGGCTCTAGAAGGGTCTGGGTGCTTTTAGAAGGGTCCTGGGTGGCTCTAGAATGGTCTGGGGGCTTTTAGAAGGGTCCTGGGATGATCTAGAAGAGTCTGGGGGCTTTTAGAAGGATCCTGGGAGGCTCTAGAAGGGTGTGGGGGCTTTTAGAATGGTACTGGGATGCTCTAGAAGGGTCTTGGTGCTTTTAGAAATGTCCTGGAGGGCTCTAGAAGGTTCTGGGTGCTTTCAGAAAGGTCCAGGGGGCCTCTAGAAGGGTCTGGTTGCTTTTAGAAGGGTCCGCGGGGGCTCTAGAATGATCTGGGGACTTTTAGAAGGGTCCTGGGGTGCTTTAGAAGGGTCCTGAGGTGCTCTAGAAGGGACGGGGTGCCTTAAGAGGAGGCCTGGGGGGCTCTAGAAGGGTCTGGGGGCTTTTAGAAGGGTCCTGGAGTGCTCTAGAAGGGTCTGGGGGCTTTTAGAAAGATCCGGGGAGTGTCTAGATGTGTCTGCGGCCTTTCAGAAGGGTCCTGGGGGGCTCTAGAAGGGTCTGGGGGCTTGTAGAAGGGTCCTGGGTGCCGCTAGAAGGGTCTAGGGGCTTTTAGAAGGGTCCTGGGGGGCTCAAGAAGGGTCTGGGGGCTTTTAGAATTGTCCTGGGGTGCTCTAGAAGGGTCTGGGGGCTTTTAGAAGCGTCCTGGGGGGCTCTAGAAGGGTCTGGGGGCTTTTAGAAGGGTCCTGGAGGTCTCTAGAAGGGTCTGGGGGCTTTTAGAAGCGTCCTGGGTGGCTCTAGAAGGGTCTGGGGGCTTTTAGAAGGGTCCTGGGGGTCTCTAGAAGGGTCTGGTAGCTTTTAGAAGGGTACTGGGAGGCTCTAGAAGGGTCTGGGGGCTTTTAGAACTGTAGTGGGATGCTCTAGAAGGGTCTGGGGGCTTTTAGAACTGTCCTGTTATGCTCTAGAAGGTTCTGGGGGCTTTCAGAAGGGTCCAGGGATCCTCTAGAAGGGTCTGGAGGCTTTTAGAAGGGTCCGGGGGGGCTCTAGAAGGGTCTGGGGGCTTTTAAAAGGGTCCAGGGGTGCTCTAGATGGGTCTGGGGACTTTAAGAAGGGTCCTAGGGTGCTCTAGAGGGGTCTGGGGACTTTTAGAAGGGTCCCGGGCTTCTCTAGAAGGGTCTGGGGGCATTTAGAAGTATCCTGGGGGCCTCTAGAATGGTCTGGGATCTATTAGAGTGGTCCGGGGGGGCTCTAGAAGGGTCTGGGGGTTTTTAGAAGGGTCCTGGGAGGCTCTAGAATGGTCTGGGGGCTTTTAGAATGTTCCTGGGGTTCTCTAGAAGGGTCTGGGGACTTATAGAAGGGTCCTGGGGGCCTCTAGAAGGGTCTGAGAACTATTAGAGTGGTTCGGGGGGGCTCTAGAAGGGTCTGGGGTCTTTTCGAAGGACCCGGGGAGGGTCTAAAAGGGTCTGGGGGCTTTTAGAAGTGTCCTAGGGGCCTCTAGAAGGGTCTGGGGGCTTTTAGATGGGTCCTAGGGGGCTCTAGAAGGGTCTGGGGTCTTTTGGAATGATCCTGGGGGGCTCTAGAAGGGTCTGGGGGCTTTTAGAAGGCTCCTGGGAGGCTCTAGAATGGTCTGGGGGCTTTTAGAATGTTCCTGGGGTTCTCTAGAAGGGTCTGGGGACTTATAGAAGGGTCCTGGGGGCCTCTAGAAGGGTCTGAGAACTATTAGAGTGGTTCGGGGGGGCTCTAGAAGGGTCTGGAGGCTTTTAGAAGGGTCTTGGGGGGCTCTAGAAGGGTGTGGTGGCTTTTAGAAGGGTCCTGGGGGCCTCTAGAAGGGTCTGGGGGCTTTTAGAAGGGTCCTTGGGGGCTCTAGAAGGGTCTGGGTGCTTGTAGAAAGGTCCTGGTAGGCTCTAGAAGGGTCTGGGGGCTTTTAGAAGGGTCCTGGGGTGCTCTAGAATGGTCTGGGTGCTTTTAGAAGGGTCCTGGGAGGCTCTAGAAGGGTCTGGGTGCTTTTAGAAGGGTCCTGGGGGCCTCTAGAAGGGTCTGAGAACTATTAGAGTGGTTCGGGGGGGCTCTAGAAGGGTCTGGAGGCTTTTAGAAGGGTCTTGGGGGGCTCTAGAAGGGTCTGGGGGCTTTTAGAATAATCCGGGGAGGGTCTAGAAGGGTCTGGGTTCTTTTAGAATAGTTTTATGAGGTTTTAGAAGGGTCTGGGTTCTTTTAGAATGATCAGGGGAGGGTCTAGAAGGGTCTGGGCGCTTTTAGACGGGTCCTGGGGGGATCTACAAGGGTCTGGAGGCTTTTAGAGGGGTTCTGGGGGGCCCTAGAATGGTCTGGGTTCATTTAGAAGGACCCGGGGAGGGTCTAGAAAGGTCGGGGGGCTATTAGAAGGGTCCTGGGAGGCTCTAGAAGAATCTGAGGGCTTTTAGAACGATCCGGGGAGGGTCTAGAATGGTCTGGGGGCCTTTAGAAGGGTCCTGGGGGGCTCTAGAATGGTCTGGGGGCTTTTAGAAGGTTCCTGGGGGCCTCTAGAAGGGTCTGGGGGCTTTTAGAATGATCCTGGGGGGCTCTAGAAGGGTCTGGGGTCTTTTCGAAGGATCCGGGGAGGGTCTAGAAGGGTCTGGGGTCTTTTAGAAGGGTCCTAGGGGCCTCTAGAAGGGTCTGGGGGCTTTTAGATGGGTCCTAGGGGGCTCTAGAAGGGTCTGGGGGCATTTAGAGGGGTCCTGCGAGGCTCTAGAAGGGTCTGGGGGCTTTTAGAATGATCCGGGGAGGGTCTAGAAGGGTCTGGGTGCATTTAGAAGGGTCCTGGGGGTCTCTAGAAGGGGCTGAGGGCTTTTAGAATGATCCGGGGAGGGTCTAGAAGAGTCTGGGGGCCTTTAGAATGGTCCTGGGGCTCTCTAGAAGGGTCTGGGTGCTTTTAGAAGGGTCCTGGGGGTCTCTAGAAGGGTCTGGTGGCTTTTAGAAGGGTCCTGGGAGGCTCTAGAAGGGTCTGGGTGCTTTTATAAGGGACCGGGGAGCCTCTAGAAGGGTCTGGGTGCTTTTAGAAAGGTCCTGGGGGGCTCTAGAAGGGTCTAGAGGCTTTTAGACGAGTCCTGGGGGCCTCTAGAAGGGTCTGGGGGCTTTTAGAAAGGTCCTGGGTGGATCTAGATTGGTCTGGGGGCTTGTAGAAGGATCCTGGGGGGCTCTAGAAGGGTCTGGGGGCTTGTAGAATGGTCCTGGGGGGGCTCTAGAAGGGTGTGGTGGCTTTTAGAAGGGTCCTGGGGGCCTCTAGAAGGGTCTGGGGGCTTTTAGAAGGGTCCTGGGAGGCTCTAGAAGGGTCTGGGTGCTTGTAGAAAGGTCCTGGTAGGCTCTAGAAGGGTCTGGGGGCTTTTAGAAGGGTCCTGGGGTGCTCTAGAATGGTCTGGGTGCTTTTAGAAGGGTCCTGGGAGGCTCTAGAAGGGTCTGGGTGCTTTTAGAAGGGTCCTGGGTGGCTCTAGAATGGTCTGGGGGCTTTTAGAAGGGTCCTGGAATGATCTAGAAGAGTCTGGGGGCTTTTAGAAGGATCCTGGGAGGCTCTAGAAGGGTCTTGGTGCTTTTAGAAGGGTCCTGGAGGGCTCTAGAAGGTTCTGGGTGCTTTCAGAAAGGTCCAGGGGGCCTCTAGAAGGGTCTGGTTGCTTTTAGAAGGGTCCGCGGGGGCTCTAGAATGGTCTGGGGACTTTTAAAAGGGTCCTGGGATGCTTTAGAAGGGTCCTGAGGTGCTCTAGAAGGGACGGGGTGCCTTAAGAGGAGGCCTGGGGGGCTCTAGAAGTGTCTGGGGGCTTTTAGAAGGGTCCTGGGGTGCTCTAGAAGGGTCTGGGGTCTTTTAGAAGGATCCGGGGAGTGTCTATAAGTGTCTACGGCCTTTCAGAAAGGTCCTGGGGGGCTCTAGAAGGGTCTGGGTCTTTTAGAAGGGTCCTGGGGGGGTCTAGAAGGGTCTGGGGGCTTTTAGAAGGGTCCTGGGAGGATCTAGAATGGTCTGGGTGCTTTTAGAAGGGTTCTGGGTGCCTCTTGAAGGGTCTGGGGGCATTTAGAAGGGTCCTGGGGGGCTCTAGAAGGGTCTAGGGGCTTTTAGAAGGGTACTGGGGGTCTCTAGAAGGGTCTGGGGGCTTTTAGAATGATCCTGGGGGGCTCTAGAAGGGTCTGGGGTCTTTTCGAAGGATCCGGGGAGGGTCTAGAAGGGTCTGGGGGCTTTTAGAAGTGTCCTAGGGGACTCTAGAAGGGTCTGAGGGCTTTTAGATGGGTCCTAGGGGTCTCTAGAAGGGTCTGGGGGCTTTTGGAATGATCCTGGGGGGCTCTAGAAGGGTCTGGGGGCTTTTAGAATGATCCTGGGGGTCTCTAGAAGGGTCTGGGGGCTTTTAGAATGATCCGGGGACGGTCTAGAAAGGTCTGGGTGCTTTTTGAAGGATCCTAGGTGGCTCTAGAAGGGTCTGGGGGCTTTTAGAAGGAGCCGGGGAGGGTCTAGAAGGGTCTGGGGGCTTTTAGAAGGGTCCTGGGGTTCTCTAGAAGGGTCTGGTTGCATTTAGAAGGGTACTGGGAGGCTCTAGAAGGGTCGGGGTGCTTTTATAAGGGTCCGGGGAGCCTCTAGAAGGGTCTGGGTGCTTTTAGAAGGGTCCTGGGTGGCTCTAGAAGGATGTGGGGGCTTGTAGAAGGGTCCTGGGGGGCTCTAGAAGGGTCTGGGGGCTTTTAGAAGGGTCCTGGGGGCATCTAGAAAGCTCTGGGAGCTTTTAGAAGGGTTCTGGGGGGCTCTAGAAGGGTCTGGGGGCTTGTAGAAGGGTCCTGGGTGCCGCTAGAAGGGTCTGGGGGCTTTTAGAAGGGTCCTGGGGGGCTCAAGAAGGGTCTGGGGGCTTTTAGAAGGGTCCTGGGGTGCTCTAGAAGGGTCTGGGGGCTTTTAGAAGGGTCCTGGGGGGCTCTAGAAGGGTCTGGGGGCTTTTAGAAGGGTCCTGGAGGTCTCTAGAAGGGTCTGGGGGCTTTTAGAAGCGTCCTGGGTGGCTCTAGAAGGGTCTGGGGGCTTTTAGAAGGGTCCTGGGGGTCTCTAGAAGGGTCTGGTAGCTTTTAGAAGGGTACTGGGAGGCTCTAGAAGGGTCTGGCGGCTTTTAGAACTGTAGTGGGATGCTCTAGAAGGGTCTGGGGGCTTTTAGAACTGTCCTGTTATGCTCTAGAAGGTTCTGGGGGCTTTCAGAAGGGTCCAGGGATCCTCTAGAAGGGTCTGGAGGCTTTTAGAAGGGTCCGGGGGGGCTCTAGAAGGGTCTGGGGGCTTTTAGAAGGGTCCTGGGGTGCTCTAGAAGGGTCTGGGGACTTTAAGAAGGGTCCTAGGGTGTCCTAGAAGGGACGGGGTGCCTTAAGAGGGGCCCTGGGGGCTCTAGAAGGGTCTGGGGGCTTTTAGAAGGGTCCTGGAGTGCTCTAGAAGGGTCTGGGTGCTTTTAGAATGCTACTGGGGATCTCTAGAAGTGTCTGGGGTCTTTTAGAAAGATCCGGGGAGTGTCTAGATGTGTCTGCGGCCTTTCAGAAGGGTCCTGGGGGGCTCTAGAAGGGTCTGGGGGCTTTTAGAAGGGTCCTGGGGGGGTCTAGAAGGGTCTGGGGGCTTTTAGAATGGTCCTGGGAGGCTCTAGAAGGGTCTGGGTGCTTTTAGAAGGGTCCTGGGGCCCTCTAGAAGGGTCTGAGTGCTTTTAGAAGGGTCATGGGGGTCTCTAGAAGGGTCTGGGGGCTTTTAGAATGATCCGGGGAGGGTCTAGAAGGTTCTGGGGGCTTTTAGAAGGGTCCTGGGGGGCTCTAGAGGGGTCTGGGGACTTTTAGAAGGGTCCCGGGCTTCTCTAGAAGGGTCTGGGGGCATTTAGAAGTATCCTGGGGGCCTCTAGAATGGTCTGGGATCTATTAGAGTGGTCCGGGGGGGCTCTAGAAGGGTCTGGGGGTTTTTAGAAGGCTCCTGGGAGGCTCTAGAATGGTCTGGGGGCTTTTAGAATATTCCTGGGGTTCTGTAGAAGGGTCTGGGGACTTATAGAAGGGTCCTGGGGGCCTCTAGAAGGGTCTGAGAACTATTAGAGTGGTTCGGGGGGGCTCTAGAAGGGTCTGGAGGCTTTTAGAAGGGTCTTGGGGGGCTCTAGAAGGGTCTGGGGGCTTTTAGAATAATCCGGGGAGGGTCTAGAAGGGTCTGGGTTCTTTTAGAATAGTCTTGGGAGGTTTTAGAAGGGTCTGGGGTCTTTTAGAATGATCAGGGGAGGGTCTAGAAGGGTCTGGGCGCTTTTAGACGGGTCCTGGGGGGCTCTACAAGGGTCTGGAGGCTTTTAGAGGGGTTCTGGGGGGCCCTAGAAAGGTCTGGGTTCATTTAGAAGGATCCGGGGAGGGTCTAGAAAGGTCGGGGGGCTATTAGAAGGGTCCTGGGAGGCTCTAGAAGAATCTGGGGGCTTTTAGAACGATCCGGGGAGGGTCTAGAAGGGTCTGGGGGCCTTTAGAAGGGTCCTGGGGGGCTCTAGAATGGTCTGGGGGCTTTTAGAAGGTTCCTGGGGGCCTCTAGAAGGGTCTGGGGGCTTTTAGAATGATCCTGGGGGGCTCTAGAAGGGTCTGGGGTCTTTTCGAAGGATCCGGGGAGGGTCTAGAAGGGTCTGGGGTCTTTTAGAAGGGTCCTAGGGGCCTCTAGAAGGGTCTGGGGGCTTTTAGATGGGTCCTAGGGGGCTCTAGAATGGTCTGGAGGCTTTTAGAATGATCCTGGGGGGCTCTAGAAGTGTCTGGGTGCTTTTAGAAGGGTCCTGGGAGGTTCTAGAAGGGTCTGGGGGCTTTTAGAAGAGTCCTGGGTGGCTCTAAAGGGTTCTGGGAGGTTTTATAAGAGTCCTGGGATGCTCTAGAAGGGTCTGGGTGCTTTTATAAGGGTCCTCGGATGCTCTAGAAGGGTCTGGGTGCTTTTAGAATGGTCCTGGGGGGCACTAGAATGTTCTGGGGTCTTTCAGAAGGGTCCTGGGTTGCTCTAGAAGGGTCTGGGGGCTTTTAGAAGGGTCCTGGGGGGCTCTAGAATGGTCGGGGGGCTTTTAGAAGGGTCCTGGGTGGCTCTAGAAGGGTCTGGGGGCTTTTAGAAGGGTCCGGGGGGGCTCTAGAAGGGTCTGGGGAATTTTAGAAGGGTACTCGGATTCTCTAGAAGGGTCTTGGGGCTTTTAGAAGGGTCCTGGAGGGCTCTAGAAGGTTCTGGGGGCTTTCAGAAGGGTCCTTGGGTCTCTAGAAGGGTCTGGGGGCTTTTAGAAGGGTCCTGGGGGGCTCTAGAAGGGTCTGGGTGCCTTTAGAATGGTCCTGGGTGACTCTACAATGTTCTACTGGCTTTCAGAAGGGTCCTGGGGTCCTCTAGAAGGGTCTGGGGGCTTTTAGAAGGGTCCTGGGTGGCTCTAGAAGAATCTGGGGGCTTTTAGAATGATCCGGGGAGGGTCTAGAAGGGTCTGGGGGCATTTAGAAGGGTCCTGGGGGACTCTAGAAGGGTCTAGGGACTTTTAGAAGGGTACTGGGGGGCTCTAGAAGGGTCTGGGGGCTTTTAGAATGATCCTGGGGGGCTCTAGAAGGGTCTGGGGGCTTTTCGAAGGATCCGGGGAGGGTCTAGAAGGGTCTGAGGGCTTTTAGAATGGTCCTAGGGGCCTCTAGAAGGGTCTGGGGGCTTTTAGATGGGTCCTAGGGGGCTCTAGAAGGGTCTGGGGGCTTTTAGAATGATCCTGGGGGGCTCTAGAAGGGTCTGGGGGCTTTTAGAATGATCCTGGGGGGCTCTAGAAAGGTCTGGGCGCTTTTTGAAGGATCCTAGGGGGCTCTAGAAGGGTCTGGGGGCTTTTAGAAGGATCCGATTAGGGTCTAGATGGGTCTGGGGGCTTTTAGAAGGGTCCTGGGGTTCTCTAGAAGGGTCTGGTTGCTTTTAGAAGGGTACTGGGAGGCTCTAGAAGGGTCGGGGTGCTTTTATAAGGGTCCGGGGAGCCTCTAAAAGGGTCTGGGTGATTTTAGAAGGGTCTGGGTGGTTCTAGAAGGGTCTGGGGGCTTTTAGAAGGGTCCTGAGGGGCTCTAGAAGGGTCTGGGGGCTTTTAGAAT
>JAUNZM010002920.1:0-38102 GCA_033459285.1 Clamator glandarius
GAGCCCAGCCCCAT
Organism: Clamator glandarius; assembly: GCA_033459285.1. Classification (NCBI taxonomy): domain Eukaryota; kingdom Metazoa; phylum Chordata; class Aves; order Cuculiformes; family Cuculidae; genus Clamator; species Clamator glandarius. Next base: position 15 of record JAUNZM010002920.1, read on the forward strand.
AGAGCCCAGCCCCATAGATCCACCAGCCCCCATAGATCGCCCTGCCCCCATAGATCCCAGCCCCATAGAGCCCAGCCCCATAGATCCCAGCCCCATAGATCCCAGCCCCATAGAGCCCTGCCCCATAGATCCCTGCCCCATAGATCCCCTGCCCCATAGATCCCAGCCCCATAGATCCCTGCCCCCATAGATCCCTGCCCCATAGATCCCAGCCCCATAGATCCCCTGCCCCATAGAGCCCTGCAGCCCCATAGAGCCCTGCCCCATAGAGCCCAGCCCCATAGAGCCCAGCCCCATAGATCCCTGCCCCATAGAGCCCTGCCCCATAGAGCCCAGCCCATAGAGCCCAGCCCCATAGATCCCTGCCCCATAGAGCCCAGCCCCATAGAGCCCAGCCCCATAGATCCCTGCCCCATAGATCCCTGCCCCATAGAGCCCCAGCCCCATAGAGCCCAGCCCCATAGATCCCTGCCCCATAGATCCCAGCCCCATAGATCCCAGCCCCATAGAGCCCCCAGCCCCATAGATCCCAGCCCCATAGAGCCCTGCCCCATAGAGCCCCAGCCCATAGATCCCAGCCCCATAGAGCCCTGCCCCATAGATCCCAGCCCCATAGAGCCCAGCCCCCATAGAGCCCTGCCCCATAGAGCCCTGCCCCATAGATCCCAGCCCCATAGATCCAGCCCCATAGAGCCCAGCCCCATAGATCCCTGCCCCATAGATCCCAGCCCCATAGATCCCAGCCCCATAGAGCCCTGCCCCATAGATCCCAGCCCCATAGGCCCAGCCCCATAGAGCCAGCCCCATAGATCCCTGCCCATAGATCCCAGCCCCATAGAGCCTGCCCCATAGAGCCCAGCCCCATAGAGCCCTGCCCCATAGAGCCCTGCCCCATAGATCCCAGCCCCATAGATCCCTGCCCCATAGAGCCCTAGCCCCATAGAGCCCTGCCCCATAGATCCCTGCCCCATAGATCCCAGCCCCATAGAGCCCTGCCCCATAGATCCCTGCCCCATAGATCCCTGCCCCATAGATCCCAGCCCCATAGAGCCCTGCCCCATAGAGCCCTGCCCCATAGAGCCCTGCCCCATAGATCCCTGCCCCATAGAGCCCACAGCCCCATAGATCCCTGCCCCATAGATCCCTGCCCCATAGATCCTGCCCCATAGAGCCCAGCCCCATAGATCCCTGCCCCATAGATCCCTGCCCCATAGATCCCAGCCCCATAGAGCCCTGCCCCATAGAGCCCTGCCCCATAGAGCCCTGCCCCATAGAGCCCAGCCCCATAGATCCCTGCCCCATAGAGCCCTGCCCCATAGATCCCAGCCCCCATAGAGCCCTGCCCCATAGAGCCCTGCCCCATAGAGCCCTGCCCCATAGAGCCCAGCCCCCATAGAGCCCTAGCCCCATAGAGCCCCTGCCTCCATAGATCCCCAGCCCCATAGAGCCCTGCCCATAGATTCCCAGCCCCATAGAGCCCCTGGCCCCATAGAGCCCAGCCCCATAGATCCCTGCCCCATAGAGCCCAGCCCCATAGAGCCCTGCCCCCATAGAGCCCAGCCCCATAGAGCCCTGCCCCATAGAGCCCCTGCCCCATAGAGCCCAGCCCCATAGAGCCCTGCCCCATAGAGCCCATGCCCCATAGAGCCCATGCCCCATAGAGCCCTGCCCCATAGATCCCTGCCCCATAGATCCCAGCCCCATAGAGCCCTGCCCCATAGATCCCAGCCCCATAGATCCCTGCCCCATAGATCCCAGCCCCATAGAGCCCTGCCCCATAGATCCCAGCCCCATAGAGCCCAGCCCCATAGAGCCCAGCCCCATAGATCCCTGCCCCATAGATCCCAGCCCCATAGAGCCCTGCCCCATAGATCCCAGCCCCATAGAGCCAGCCCCATAGATCCCTGCCCCATAGAGCCCAGCCCCATAGAGCCCTGCCCCATAGAGCCCAGCCCCATAGAGCCCAGCCCCATAGAGCCCTGCCCCATAGAGCCACAGCCCCATAGAGCCCTGCCCCATAGAGCCCAGCCCCATAGAGCCCTGCCCCATAGAGCCCTGCCCCATAGATCCCCAGCCCCATAGAGCCCTGCCCCATAGAGCCCTGCCCCATAGAGCCCTGCCCCTCCATAGAGCCCTGCCCCATTAGAGCCCCAGCCCCATAGATCCCTGCCCCATAGAGCCCAGCCCCATAGAGCCCAGCCCCATAGAGCCCTGCCCCATAGATCCCAGCCCCATAGAGCCCTGCCCCATAGATCCCAGCCCCATAGAGCCCAGCCCCATAGAGCCCAGCCCCATAGATCCCTGCCCCATAGAGCCCAGCCCCATAGAGCCCTGCCCCATAGAGCCCAGCCCCATAGAGCCCAGCCCCATAGAGCCCTGCCCCCATAGAGCCCAGCCCCATAGAGCCCTGCCCCATAGAGCCCAGCCCCATAGAGGCCCTGCCCCATAGAGCCCTGCCCCATAGATCCCAGCCCCATAGAGCCCTGCCCCATAGAGCCCTGCCCATAGAGCCCTGCCCCATAGATCCCAGCCCCATAGAGCCCAGCCCCCATAGAGCCCTGCCCCATAGAGCCCTGCCCCATAGAGCCCAGCCCCATAGATCCCTGCCCCATAGATCCCAGCCCCATAGATCCCAGCCCCATAGAGCCCTGCCCCATAGAGCCCTGCCCCATAGATCCCAGCCCCATAGATCCCAGCCCCATAGAGCCCAGCCCCATAGATCCCTGCCCCATAGAGCCCAGCCCCATAGATCCCCTGCCCCATAGAGGCCCAGCCCCATAGATCCCAGCCCCATAGATCCCTGCCCCATAGAGCCCTGCCCCATAGAGCCCAGCCCCATAGAGCCCAGCCCCATAGATCCCCTGCCCCATAGATCCCTGCCCCATAGATCCCAGCCCCATAGAGCCCTGCCCCATAGAGCCCAGCCCCATAGATCCCTAGCCCCATAGATCCCAGCCCCATAGAGCCCAGCCCCATAGATCCCTGCCCCATAGATCCCAGCCCCATAGAGCCCAGCCCCATAGATCCCTGCCCCATAGATCCCAGCCCCATAGAGCCCTGCCCCATAGAAACCAGTCTTATGGGGAGCCCCAGCCCCATAGAACAATCCCAGCCCCATAGAACCGAGCCCCATAGCAGGATCCCAGCCCCATAGCAGGATCCCAGCCCCATAGAACTGAGCCCCATAGGAGGATCCCAGCCCCATAGCAGGATCCCAGCCCCATAGGGACGATCCCTGCCCCATAGAAACCAGTCCCATGGGGAGACCCAGCCCCATAGAACAATCCCAGCCCCATAGAACAATCCCAGCCCCATAGAACCCTGCCCCATATAACCCCAACCCCATAGGGAGACCCCAGCCCCATAGGAGGATCCCAGCCCCATAGATCCCCAGCCCCATAGAATCCCAGCCCCACAGGAGGATCCCTGCCCCATAGAACCCTGCCCCACAGGAGGATCCCAGCCCCATAGAAGGACCCCAGCCCTAAAGAGAGACCCTGCCCCATAGAACCCTGCCCCATAGGGGATCCCAGCCCCATAGAGCCCTGCCCCATAGGGGGATCCCAGCCCCATAGAACCCTGCCCCATAGGGGATCCCAGCCCCATAGAGCCCTGCCCCATAGGGAGACCCCAGCCCCATAGATCCCCTGCCCCATAGGGGAGACCCAGCGCCATAGAACCCCTGCCCCATAGGGAGACCCAGCCCCATAGAACCCTGCCCCATAGGGGGATCCCAGCCCCATAGAGCCCAGCCCCATACAGAGACCCAGCCCCATAGATCCCTGCCCCATAGGGAGACTCAGCCACATAGAGCCCTGCCCCATAGATCCCTGCCCCATAGGGAGACCCCAGCCCCATAGATCCCTGCCCCATAGGGGGATCCCAGCCCCATAGAGCCCTGCCCCATAGGGGGATCCCAGCCCCATAGAGCCCTGCCCCATAGGGAGACTCAGCCCCATAGGACCCTGCCCCATAGATCCCTGCCCCATAGGAGGATCCCTGCCCCATAGATCCCTGCCCCATAGATCCCTGCCCCATACGGAGACCCAACCCCATAGGGAGACCCAGCCCGATAGATCCCTGCCCCATGGATCCCTGCCCCATAAGGAGACTCCGCCCCATAGGACCCTGCCCCATAGGGAGATCCAGCCCCATAGGACCCAGCCCCATAGGGAGATCCAGCCCCATAGGACCCAGCCCCATAGATCCCTGTCCCATAAGGAGACTCAGCCCCATAGGACCCTGCCCCATAGGGAGATCCAGCCCCATAGGACCCAGCCCCATAGATCCCTGCCCCATAGGGTGATGCCCAGCCCCATAGAATTCAGTCCTATGGGGATCCCAGCCCCATAGATCCCTGCCCCATAGATCCCTGCCCCCATAGGGGGATCCCAGCCCCATAGAGCCCTGCCCCATAGATCCCTGCCCCATAGGGGGACCCTCCCCATCCTTTCCCCCCCCCCCCCCCCAAGTGCCAGTGGTACCCGAGGGGTGGAGATAATGGGGGGAGATGGAGGGGAACTGGGGGGCTCTGGGGGGCACTGGGGGGGGGCGATGAGGAGGATAATTGGGGACAATGGGGGGGGCTCTGGGGGGGCTGGGGGGGGGCTGTGGGGCGGGGGGGGCTCTGGGGGGGCTGTGGGGCAGGGGATGATGGGGTGGGGGGGGGCTGTGGGGGGGATCTATGGGGCAGGGGAGGGCTATAGGGGGGGCTATAGGGGATCTATGGGGCAGGGGGGGGCTATAGGGGGGGGCTATAGGGGATCTATGGGGCAGGGGGGGGCTATAGGGGGGGCTATAGGGGATCTATGGGGCAGGGGAGGCTATAGGGGGGGCTATAGGGGATCTATGGGGCAGGGGGGGGCTATAGGGGGGGCTATAGGGGATCTATGGGGCAGGGGGGGGCTATAGGGGGGGCTATAGGGGATCTATGGGGCAGGGGGGGCTATAGGGGGGGGCTATAGGGGATCTATGGGGCAGGGGGGGCTATAGGGGGGGCTATAGGGGATCTATGGGGCAGGGGGGGCTATAGGGGATCTATGGGGCAGGGGGGGCTATAGGGGGGGCTATAGGGGATCTATGGGGCAGGGGGGCTATAGGGGGGGGCTATAGGGGATCTATGGGGCAGGGGGGCTATAGGGGGGGCTATAGGGGATCTATGGGGCAGGGGGGGCTATAGGGGGGCTATAGGGGATCTATGGGGCAGGGGGGGCTATAGGGGGGGCTATAGGGGATCTATGGGGCAGGGGGGGGCTATAGGGGGGGCTATAGGGGATCTATGGGGCAGGGGGGCTATAGGGGGGGCTATAGGGGATCTATGGGCAGGGGGGGCTATAGGGGGGGCTATAGGGGATCTATGGGGCAGGGGGGCTATAGGGGGGCTATAGGGGATCTATGGGGCAGGGTGGGGCTATAGGGGGGGCTATAGGGGATCTATGGGGCAGGGGGGGGCTATAGGGGGGCTATAGGGGATCTATGGGGCAGGGGGGGCTATAGGGGGGGCTATAGGGGATCTATGGGGCAGGGGGGCTATAGGGGGGGGCTATAGGGGATCTATGGGGCAGGGGGGGCTATAGGGGGGGCTATAGGGGATCTATGGGGCAGGGGGGGCTATAGGGGGGGGCTATAGGGGATCTATGGGCAGGGGGGCTATAGGGGGGGCTATAGGGGATCTATGGGGCAGGGGGGGCTATAGGGGGGGCTATAGGGGATCTATGGGGCAGGGGGGGCTATAGGGGGTGGGCTATAGGGGATCTATGGGGCAGGGGGGGCTATAGGGGGGGTCTATAGGGGGATCTATGGGGCAGGGGGGGGCTATAGGGGGGGCTATAGGGGGGATCTATGGGGGGGGGCATAGGGGGGCTATAGGGGATCTATGGGGCAGGGGGGGCTATAGGGGGGGCTATAGGGGATCTATGGGGCAGGGGGGGGCTATAGGGGGGGCTATAGGGGATCTATGGGGCAGGGGAGGGCTATAGCCCTCCCCTGCCCCATAGATCCCCTATAGCCCCCCCTTATAGCCCCCCCTGCCCCATAGATCCCCTAGTAGCCCCCCCTATAGCCCCCCTGCCCCATAGATCCCCTATAGCCCCCCCTATAGCCCCCCCTGCCCCATAGATCCCCTATAGCCCCCCCTATAGCCCCCCCCTGCCCCATAGATCCCCTATAGCCCCCCCTGCCCCATAGATCCCCTATAGCCCCCCCTATAGCCCCCCCTGCCCCATAGATCCCCTATAGACCCCCTATAGCCCCCCTGCCCCATAGATCCCCTATAGCCCGCCCCCTATAGCCCCCCCTGCCCCATAGATCCCCTATAGCCCCCCCTATTAGCCCCCCCCTGCCCCATAGATCCCCTATAGCCCCCCCTATAGCCCCCCCTGCCCCATAGATCCCCTATAGCCCCCCCTATAGCCCCCCCTGCCCCATAGATCCCCTATAGCCCCCCCCTATAGCCCCCCTGCCCCATAGATCCCCTATAGCCCCCCCTATAGCCCCCCTGCCGCCATAGATCCCCTATAGCCCCCCCTATAGCCCCCCCTGCCCCATAGATCCCCTATAGCCCCCCTATAGCCCCCCCTGCCCCATAGATCCCCTATAGCCCCCCCTATAGCCCCCCTGCCCCATAGATCCCCTATAGCCCCCCTATAGCCCCCCCTGCCCCATAGATCCCCCTATAGCCCCCCCTATAGCCCCCCCCTGCCCCATAGATCCCCTATAGCCCCCCCTATAGCCCCCCCTGCCCCCATAGATCCCCTATAGCCCCCCCTATAGCCCCCCCCTGCCCCATAGATCCCCTATAGCCCCCCCTATAGCCCCCCCTGCCCCATAGATCCCCTATAGCCCCCCCTATAGCCCCCCCTGCCCCATAGATCCCCTATAAGCCCCCCCTATAGCCCCCCCTGCCCCATAGATCCCCTATAGCCCCCCCCTATAGCCCCCCCTGCCCCATAGATCCCCTATAGCCCCCCCTATAGCCCTCCCCTGCCCCATAGATCCCCTATAGCCCCCTCCCTGCCCCATAGATCCCCTATAGCCCCCCCTATAGCCCCCCCCTGCCCCATAGATCCCCTATAGCCCCCCCTATAGCCCCCCCCTGCCCCATAGATCCCCTATAGCCCCCCCTATAGCCCCCCCCTGCCCCATAGATCCCCTATAGCCCCCCCTATAGCCCCCCCTGCCCCATAGATCCCCTATAGCCCCCCTATAGCCTCCCCTGCCCCATAGATCCCCTATAGCCCCCCCTATAGCCCCCCCTGCCCCATAGATCCCCTATAGCCCCCCCCTATAGCCCCCCCCTGCCCCATAGATCCCCTATAGCCCCCCTATAGCCCTCCCCTGCCCCATAGATCCCCCCACAGCCCCCCCCACCCCATCATCCCCTGCCCCACAGCCCCCCCAGAGCCCCCCCCGCCCCACAGCCCCCCCCCCAGCCCCCCAGAGCCCCCCCATTGTCCCCAATTATCCTCCTCATCGCCCCCCCCAGTGCCCCCCAGAGCCCCCCAGTTCCCCTCCATCTCCCCCCATTATCTCCACCCCTCGGTACCACTGGCACTTGGGGGGGGGGGGGGGAAAGGATGGGGAGGGTCCCCCCTATGGGGCAGGGATCTATGGGGCAGGGCTCTATGGGGCTGGGATCCCCCTATGGGGCAGGGATCTATGGGGGCAGGGATCTATGGGGCTGGGATCCCCATAGGACTGAATTCTATGGGGCTGGGCATCACCCTATGGGGCAGGGATCTATGGGGCTGGGTCCTATGGGGCTGGATCTCCCTATGGGGCAGGGTCCTATGGGGCTGAGTCTCCTTATGGGACAGGGATCTATGGGGCTGGGTCCCTATGGGGCTGGATCTCCCTATGGGGCTGGGGTCCTATGGGGGCTGGATCTCCCTATGGGGCAGGGTCCTATGGGCGGAGTCTCCTTATGGGGGCAGGGATCCATGGGGGCAGGGGATCTATCGGGCTGGGTCTCCCTATGGGGTTGGGTCTCCGTATGGGGCAGGGATCTATGGGGCAGGGATCTATGGGGCAGGGATCCTCCTATGGGGCAGGGATCTATGGGGCAGGGTCCTATGGGGCTGAGTCTCCCTATGGGGCAGGGCTCTATGGGGCTGGGATCCCCCTATGGGGCAGGGCTCTATGGGGCTGGGATCCCCCTATGGGGCAGGGATCTATGGGGCTGGGTCTCCCTATGGGGCAGGGATCTATGGGGCAGGGCTCTATGTGGCTGAGTCTCCCTATGGGGGCAGGGATCTATGGGGCTGGGTCTCTGTATGGGGCTGGGCTCTATGGGGCTGGGATCCCCCTATGGGGCAGGGGTTCTATGGGGCTGGGTCTCCCTATGGGGCAGGGTTCTATGGCGCTGGGTCTCCCTATGGGCAGGGATCTATGGGGCTGGGTCTCCCTATGGGGCAGGGCTCTATGGGGCTGGGATCCCCTATGGGGCAGGGTTCTATGGGGCTGGGATCCCCCTATGGGGCAGGGCTCTATGGGGCTGGGATCCCCTATGGGGCAGGGTTCTATGGGCAGGGTCTCTCTTTAGGGCTGGGGTCCTTCTATGGGGCTGGGATCCTCCTGTGGGGCAGGGTTCTATGGGGCAGGGATCCTCCTGTGGGGCTGGGATCTATGGGGGCTGGGATCTATGGGGCTGGGATCCTCCTATGGGGCTGGGTCTCCCTATGGGGTTGGGGTTATATGGGGCAGGGTTCTATGGGGCTGGGATTGTTCTATGGGGCTGGGGATTGTTCTATGGGGCTGGGTCTCCCCATGGGGACTGGTTTCTATGGGGCAGGGATCGTCCTATGGGGCTGGGATCCTGCTATGGTGGCTGGGATCCTCCTATGGGGCTCAGTTCTATGGGGCTGGGATCCTGCTATGGGGCTGGGATCCTGCTATGGGGCTCGGTTCTATGGGGCTGGGATTGTTCTATGGGGCTGGGGCTCCCCATAAGACTGGTTTCTATGGGGCAGGGCTCTATGGGGCTGGGATCTATGGGGCAGGGATCTATGGGGCTGGGCTCTATGGGGCTGGGATCTATGGGGCAGGGATCTATGGGGCTGGGCTCTATGGGGCTGGGATCTATGGGGCTGGGATCTATGGGGCTGGGCTCTATGGGGCAGGGCTCTATGGGGCTGGGATCTATGGGGCAGGGATCTATGGGGCAGGGATCTATGGGGCTGGGCTCTATGGGGCTGGGCTCTATGGGGCAGGGCTCTATGGGGCAGGGATCTATGGGGCTGGGATCTATGGGGCTGGGCTCTATGGGGCAGGGATCTATGGGGCTGGGCTCTATGGGGCAGGGATCTATGGGGCTGGGCTCTATGGGGCTGGGATCTATGGGGCTGGGATCTATGGGGCAGGGCTCTATGGGGCAGGGCTCTATGGGGCTGGGATCTATGGGGCTGGGATCTATGGGGCAGGGATCTATGGGGCTGGGCTCTATGGGGCAGGGCTCTATGGGGCAGGGCTCTATGGGGCTGGGCTCTATGGGGCTGGGATCTATGGGGCAGGGCTCTATGGGGCAGGGCTCTATGGGGCAGGGCTCTATGGGGCTGGGATCTATGGGGCAGGGCTCTATGGGGCAGGGCTCTATGGGGCTGGGCTCTATGGGGCAGGGCTCTATGGGGCTGGGCTCTATGGGGCAGGGCTCTATGGGGCTGGGCTCTATGGGGCTGGGCTCTATGGGGCAGGGCTCTATGGGGCTGGGCTCTATGGGGCAGGGATCTATGGGGCTGGGCTCTATGGGGCTGGGCTCTATGGGGCTGGGATCTATGGGGCAGGGCTCTATGGGGCTGGGATCTATGGGGCAGGGCTCTATGGGGCTGGGCTCTATGGGGCTGGGCTCTATGGGGCAGGGATCTATGGGGCTGGGCTCTATGGGGCAGGGCTCTATGGGGCAGGGCTCTATGGGGCAGGGCTCTATGGGGCAGGGCTCTATGGGGCTGGGATCTATGGGGCAGGGCTCTATGGGGCAGGGCTCTATGGGGCTGGGCTCTATGGGGCAGGGCTCTATGGGGCTGGGCTCTATGGGGCAGGGCTCTATGGGGCTGGGCTCTATGGGGCTGGGCTCTATGGGGCAGGGCTCTATGGGGCTGGGCTCTATGGGGCAGGGATCTATGGGGCTGGGCTCTATGGGGCTGGGATCTATGGGGCAGGGCTCTATGGGGCTGGGATCTATGGGGCAGGGATCTATGGGGCTGGGCTCTATGGGGCTGGGCTCTATGGGGCTGGGATCTATGGGGCAGGGCTCTATGGGGCTGGGATCTATGGGGCAGGGATCTATGGGGCAGGGATCTATGGGGCAGGGCTCTATGGGGCTGGGATCTATGGGGCAGGGATCTATGGGGCAGGGCTCTATGGGGCAGGGCTCTATGGGGCAGGGCTCTATGGGGCAGGGCTCTATGGGGCTGGGCTCTATGGGGCAGGGCTCTATGGGGCAGGGCTCTATGGGGCTGGGCTCTATGGGGCAGGGCTCTATGGGGCTGGGCTCTATGGGGCAGGGATCTATGGGGCTGGGCTCTATGGGGCTGGGCTCTATGGGGCTGGGATCTATGGGGCAGGGCTCTATGGGGCTGGGATCTATGGGGCAGGGCTCTATGGGGCAGGGCTCTATGGGGCTGGGCTCTATGGGGCAGGGCTCTATGGGGCAGGGCTCTATGGGGCAGGGCTCTATGGGGCTGGGATCTATGGGGCAGGGCTCTATGGGGCAGGGATCTATGGGGCTGGGCTCTATGGGGCAGGGCTCTATGGGGCAGGGCTCTATGGGGCAGGGCTCTATGGGGCTGGGATCTATGGGGCAGGGATCTATGGGGCAGGGATCTATGGGGCTGGGCTCTATGGGGCAGGATCTATGGGGCGGGATCTATGGGGCAGGGATCTATGGGGCTGGGCTCTATGGGGCAGGGATCTATGGGGCAGGGCTCTATGGGGCAGGGCTCTATGGGGCAGGGCTCTATGGGGCTGGGATCTATGGGGCAGGGATCTATGGGGCAGGGATCTATGGGGCAGGGCTCTATGGGGCTGGGATCTATGGGGCAGGGATCTATGGGGCAGGGCTCTATGGGGCTGGGCTCTATGGGGCAGGATCTATGGGGCTGGGATCTATGGGGCAGGGCTCTATGGGGCAGGGCTCTATGGGGCTGGGCTCTATGGGGCAGGGCTCTATGGGGCTGGGATCTATGGGGCAGGGATCTATGGGGCTGGGCTCTATGGGGCTGGGCTCTATGGGGCTGGGATCTATGGGGCAGGGCTCTATGGGGCTGGGATCTATGGGGCTGGGATCTATGGGGCAGGGATCTATGGGGCTGGGCTCTATGGGGCTGGGATCTATGGGGCTGGGATCTATGGGGCAGGGCTCTATGGGGCAGGGCTCTATGGGGCTGGGCTCTATGGGGCTGGGATCTATGGGGCAGGGCTCTATGGGGCTGGGATCTATGGGGCTGGGGGCTCTATGGGGCAGGGCTCTATGGGGCTGGGATCTATGGGGCTGGGGGCTCTATGGGGCTGGGATCTATGGGGCTGGGATCTATGGGGCAGGGATCTATGGGGCTGGGCTCTATGGGGCTGGGCTCTATGGGGCAGGGATCTATGGGGCAGGGATCTATGGGGCTGGGCTCTATGGGGCAGGGCTCTATGGGGCAGGGATCTATGGGGCTGGGCTCTATGGGGCTGGGCTCTATGGGGCAGGGCTCTATGGGGCAGGGATCTATGGGGCTGGGCTCTATGGGGCTGGGCTCTATGGGGCAGGGCTCTATGGGGCAGGGCTCTATGGGGCAGGGATCTATGGGGCTGGGATCTATGGGGCAGGGATCTATGGGGCAGGGATCTATGGGGCTGGGATCTATGGGGCAGGGATCTATGGGGCAGGGATCTATGGGGCAGGGCTCTATGGGGCTGGGATCTATGGGGCTGGGATCTATGGGGCTGGGCTCTATGGGGCTGGGATCTATGGGGCAGGGATCTATGGGGCTGGGATCTATGGGGCTGGGCTCTATGGGGCTGGGCTCTATGGGGCAGGGATCTATGGGGCAGGGATCTATGGGGCAGGGCTCTATGGGGCTGGGATCTATGGGGCTGGGCTCTATGGGGCAGGGCTCTATGGGGCAGGGCTCTATGGGGCAGGGATCTATGGGGCAGGGCTCTATGGGGCTGGGCTCTATGGGGCAGGGCTCTATGGGGCAGGGATCTATGGGGCTGGGCTCTATGGGGCTGGGATCTATGGGGCAGGGCTCTATGGGGCAGGGCTCTATGGGGCAGGGCTCTATGGGGCAGGGCTCTATGGGGCAGGGATCTATGGGGCAGGGCTCTATGGGGCTGGGCTCTATGGGGCAGGGATCTATGGGGCAGGGCTCTATGGGGCTGGGCTCTATGGGGCAGGGATCTATGGGGCAGGGATCTATGGGGCAGGGCTCTATGGGGCTGGGATCTATGGGGCTGGGCTCTATGGGGCTGGGCTCTATGGGGCAGGGCTCTATGGGGCTGGGCTCTATGGGGCTGGGCTCTATGGGGCTGGGATCTATGGGGCAGGGCTCTATGGGGCAGGGCTCTATGGGGCAGGGCTCTATGGGGCAGGGATCTATGGGGCTGGGCTCTATGGGGCAGGGATCTATGGGGCTGGGCTCTATGGGGCTGGGCTCTATGGGGCAGGGATCTATGGGGCAGGGCTCTATGGGGCTGGGCTCTATGGGGCAGGGATCTATGGGGCAGGGCTCTATGGGGCTGGGCTCTATGGGGCAGGGATCTATGGGGCAGGGATCTATGGGGCAGGGCTCTATGGGGCTGGGATCTATGGGGCTGGGCTCTATGGGGCTGGGCTCTATGGGGCAGGGCTCTATGGGGCTGGGCTCTATGGGGCTGGGCTCTATGGGGCTGGGATCTATGGGGCAGGGCTCTATGGGGCAGGGCTCTATGGGGCAGGGATCTATGGGGCTGGGCTCTATGGGGCTGGGCTCTATGGGGCAGGGCTCTATGGGGCTGGGCTCTATGGGGCAGGGATCTATGGGGCAGGGCTCTATGGGGCAGGGCTCTATGGGGCAGGGCTCTATGGGGCTGGGCTCTATGGGGCAGGGATCTATGGGGCTGGGCTCTATGGGGCAGGGATCTATGGGGCTGGGCTCACCCCTGTGTGTCCCCCCCCGTCCCCCCCATTTCCACTGGGCGCTGAGGCTATTTTGGGCCTCGCCACCTGCTGCCCCACGGCTGGGGGGGGGCAGCGTCCATGGGGCCCTAGAGCCCTGCCCCATAGCCCTGCCCCATAGCCAGAGCCCTGCCCCATAGCCCTGCCCCATAGCCAGAGCCCTACCCCATAGCTCTGCCCCATAGCCCTGCCCCATAGCCCTGCCCCATAGCCAGAGCCCTGCCCCATAGCCAGAGCCCTGCCCCATAGCCCTGCCCCATAGCTCTGCCCCATAGCCAGAGCCCTGCCCCATAGCCCTGCCCCATAGCCCTGCCCCATAGCCAGAGCCCTGCCCCATAGCCAGAGCCCTGACCCATAGCTCTGCCCCATAGCCCTGCCCCATAGCCAGAGCCCTGCCCCATAGCTCTGCCCCATAGCCCTGCCCCATAGCCAGAGCCCTGCCCCATAGCCCCGCCCCATAGCCAGAGCCCTGCCCCATAGCTCTGCCCCATAGCCCTGCCCCATAGCCAGAGCCCTGCCCCATAGCCCCGCCCCATAGCCAGAGCCCTGCCCCATAGCTCTGCCCCATAGCCCTGCCCCATAGCTCTGCCCCATAGCCATAGCCCTGCCCCATAGCCCTGCCCCAGAGCCCTGCCCCATAGCCCTGCCCCAGAGCCCTGCCCCATAGCCCTGCCCCATAGCTCTAGCTCTGCCCCATAGCCCTGCCCCATAGCTCTAGCTCTGCCCCATAGCCCTGCCCCCATAGCCCTGCCCCATAGCCCTGCCCCAGAGCCCTGCCCCAGAGCCCTGCCCCATAGCCCTGCCCCATAGCTCTAGCTCTGCCCCATAGCCCTGCCCCATAGCTCTAGCCCTGCCCCATAGCTCTAGCTCTGCCCCATAGCTCTGCCCCATAGCTCTAGCCCTGCCCCATAGCTCTAGCCCTGCCCCATAGCTCTAGCCCTGCCCCATAGCTCTAGCCCTGCCCCATAGCTCTAGCTCTGCCCCATAGCTCTGCCCCATAGCTCTAGCCCTGCCCCATAGCCAGAGCCCTGCCTGCAGCACTGGAGGGGCACTGGGGTTACTGGGAGGTACTGGGGAGGGGAACTGGGACGTACTGGGGGGCACTGGGGGGCACTGTGGGGGATCTGGGAGGCACAGGGAGGGGAACTGGGACGTACTGGGGGGAACTGGGGGGAACTGGGGTGGCACTGGGGGGGAACTGGGGGGAACTGGGGGCATTGGGGGCACTGGGAAGGGAACTGAGGGGGGCACTGGGGGGCACTGGGGGGAACTGGGGGGCACTGGGGGGAACTGGGGGGAACTGGGGGGCACTGGGGGGGCACTGGGAAGGGAACTGGGGGGCACTGGGGGGAACTGGGGGCACTGGGGGAACTGGGGGGCATTGGGGGGCACTGGGAAGGGAACTGGGGGGCACTGGGGGGCACTGGGGGGAACTGGGGGGCACTGGGGGGAACTGGTGGGAACTGGGGGGCACTGGGGGGCACTGGGGAAGGGAACTGGGGGGCACTGGGGGGAAACTGGGGGGCACTGGGGGGAACTGGGGGGCACTGGGGGGAACTGGGGGGAACTGGGGGGAACTGGGGGGAACTGGGAAGGGAACTGGGGGGCACTGGGGGGAAACTGGGGGGCACTGGGAAGGGAACTGGGGGGCACTGGGGGGGAACTGGGGGGAACTGGGGGGCACTGGGGGGCACTGGGAAGGGAACTGGGGGGCACTGGGGGGAACTGGGGGGCATTGGGGGGGCACTGGGAAGGGAACTGGGGGGCACTGGGGGGCACTGGGTGGAACTGAGGGGGCACTGGGGGGAACTGGGGGGAACTGGGGGGCACTGACGGGGGCACTGGGAAGGGAACTGGGGGGCACTGTGGGGGAACTGGGGGGGCACTGGGGGGAACTGGGGAGGGCACTGGGAAGGGAACTGGGGGGCACTGGGGGGAACTGGGGGGCACTGGGGGGAACTGGGGAACTGGGGGGCACTGGGAAGGGAACTGGGGGGCACTGGGGGGCACTGGGGGCACTGGGAGGGGAACTGGTGGGAACTGGGGGGGCACTGGGGGGCACTGGGGGGCACTGGGAGGGGAACTGGGACGTACTGGGGGGCTGGAATGGAACTGGGGGGCACTGGGCGGGCTCCCCAGCCCCATAGATGCCCCCAGCCCCATAGATCCCATTGCACTGAGCCACCCCCAGCCCCATAGATGCTCTCCAGCCCCATAGATCCCTTCCAGCCCCATAGATCCCATTGCACTGAGCCACCCCCAGCCCCATAGATCCCCTCCAGCCCCATAGATCCCTTCCAGCCCCATAGATCCCATTGCACTGAGCCACCCCCAGCCCCATAGATGCTCTCCAGCCCCATAGATCCCTTCCAGCCCCATAGATCCCATTGCACTGAGCCACCCCCAGCCCCATAGATCCCCTCCAGCCCCATAGATCCCTTCCAGCCCCATAGATCCCATTACACTGAGCTACCCCCAGCCCCATAGATCCCCTCCAGCCCCATAGATCCCCTCCAGCCCCATAGATCCCCTCCAGCCCCATAGATCCCATTGCACTGAGCCAGCCCCAGCCCCATAGATGCTCTCCAGCCCCATAGATCCCTTCCAGCCCCATAGATCCCATTGCACTGAGCTACCCCCAGCCCCATAGATCCCCTCCAGCCCCATAGATCCCCTCCAGCCCCATAGATCCCATTACACTGAGCCACCCCCAGCCCCATAGATGCTCTCCAGCCCCATAGATCCCATTGCACTGAGCTACCCCCAGCCCCATAGATGCTCTCCAGCCCCATAGATCCCTTCCAGCCCCATAGATCCCATTGCACTGAGCTACCCCCAGCCCCATAGATCCCCTCCAGCCCCATAGATGCTCTCCAGCCCCATAGATCCCATTGCACTGAGCCACCCCCAGCCCCATAGATGCTCTCCAGCCCCATAGATCCCCTCCAGCCCCATAGATCCCTTCCAGCCCCATAGATCCCATTGCACTGAGCTACCCCCAGCCCCATAGATCCCCTCCAGCCCCATAGATCCCCTCCAGCCCCATAGATCCCATTGCACTGAGCCACCCCCAGCCCCATAGATGCTCTCCAGCCCCATAGATCCCCTCCAGCCCCATAGATCCCATTGCACTGAGCCACCCCCAGCCCCATAGATGCTCTCCAGCCCCATAGATCCCCTCCAGCCCCATAGATCCCATTGCACTGAGCCACCCCCAGCCCCATAGATGCTCTCCAGCCCCATAGATCCCTTCCAGCCCCATAGATCCCATTACACTGAGCCACCCCCAGCCCCATAGATCCCCTCCAGCCCCATAGATCCCTTCCAGCCCCATAGATCCCATTGCACTGAGCTACCCCCAGCCCCATAGATCCCCTCCAGCCCCATAGATCCCCTCCAGCCCCATAGATCCCATTGCACTGAGCCACCCCCAGCCCCATAGATGCTCTCCAGCCCCATAGATCCCCTCCAGCCCCATAGATCCCATTGCACTGAGCCACCCCCAGCCCCATAGATGCTCTCCAGCCCCATAGATCCCTTCCAGCCCCATAGATCCCATTGCACTGAGCCACCCCCAGCCCCATAGATGCTCTCCAGCCCCATAGATCCCATTACACTGAGCCACCCCCAGCCCCATAGATGCTCTCCAGCCCCATAGATCCCTTCCAGCCCCATAGATCCCATTGCACTGAGCTACCCCCAGCCCCATAGATGCCCCCAGCCCCATAGATCCCTTCCAGCCCCATAGATCCCATTGCACTGAGCTACCCCCAGCCCCATAGATCCCCTCCAGCCCCATAGATCCCCTCCAGCCCCATAGATCCCATTGCACTGAGCCACCCCCAGCCCCATAGATCCCCTCCAGCCCCATAGATCCCCTCCAGCCCCATAGATCCCCTCCAGCCCCATAGATCCCATTGCACTGAGCCACCCCCAGCCCCATAGATGCTCTCCAGCCCCATAGATCCCCTCCAGCCCCATAGATCCCTTCCAGCCCCATAGATCCCATTGCACTGAGCCACCCCCAGCCCCATAGATGCTCTCCAGCCCCATAGATCCCCTCCAGCCCCATAGATCCCATTGCACTGAGCCACCCCCAGCCCCATAGATGCTCTCCAGCCCCATAGATGCTCTCCAGCCCCATAGATCCCCTCCAGCCCCATAGATCCCCCCCAGCCCCATAGATCCCATTCCCTCCAACCCCCCCAGCCCCACAGATCCCCCCCAGCCCCATAGATCCCCTCCAGCCCCACAGATCCCCCCCAGCCCCATAGATCCCATTCCCTCCAGCCCCCCCAGCCCCATAGATCCCTCCCAGCCCCACAGATCCCCCCCAGCCCCATAGATCCCCCCCAGCCCCATAGATCCCATTCCCTCCAGCCCCCCCCAGCCCCATAGATCCCCCCCAGCCCCATAGATCCCCCCCAGCCCCACAGATCCCATTCCCTCCAGCCCCCCCCAGCCCCACAGATCCCTCCCAGCCCCACAGATCCCCCCCAGCCCCACAGATCCCCCCCAGCCCCATAGATCCCCCCCCAGCCCCATAGATCCCCCCCCAGCCCCACAGATCCCCCCCAGCCCCACAGATCCCCCCCAGCCCCATAGATCCCATTCCCTCCAGCCCCCCCCAGCCCCATAGATCCCCCCCAGCCCCATAGATCCCCTCCAGCCCCATAGATCCCATTCCCTCCAGCCCCCCCCAGCCCCACAGATCCCCTCCAGCCCCATAGATCCCATTCCCTCCAGCCCCCCCAGCCCCATAGATCCCCCCCAGCCCCATAGATCCCCCCCAGCCCCACAGATCCCCCCCAGCCCCATAGATCCCCCCCAGCCCCACAGATCCCCCCCAGCCCCACAGATCCCCCCCAGCCCCATAGATCCCTTCCAGCCCCATAGATCCCATTACACTGAGCCACCCCCAGCCCCATAGATGCTCTCCAGCCCCATAGATCCCCTCCAGCCCCATAGATCCCATTCCCTCCAGCCACCCCCAGCCTCATAGATCCCCCCCAGCCCCATAGATCCCCCCCAGCCCCATAGATCCCATTCCCTCCAGCCCCCCCCAGCCCCCCAGATCCCCCCCAGCCCCATAGATCCCATTCCCTCCAGCCACCCCCAGCCTCATAGATCCCCCCCAGCCCCATAGATCCCTCCCAGCCCCATAGATCCCATTCCCTCCAGCCACCCCCAGCCTCATAGATCCCCCCCAGCCCCATAGATCCCCCCCAGCCCCATAGATCCCATTCCCTCCAGCCCCCCCCAGCCCCCCAGATCCCCCCCAGCCCCATAGATCCCATTCCCTCCAGCCCCCCCAGCCCCATAGATCCCCCCCAGCCCCATAGATCCCCCCCAGCCCCACAGATCCCCCCCAGCCCCACAGATCCCCCCCAGCCCCATAGATCCCATTCCCTCCAGCCCCCCCAGCCCCACAGATCCCCCCCAGCCCCACAGATCCCCCCCAGCCCCACAGATCCCATTCCCTCCAGCCCCCCCAGCCCCATAGATCCCCCCCAGCCCCACAGATCCCATTCCCTCCAGCCCCCCCCAGCCCCATAGATCCCCCCCAGCCCCACAGATCCCATTCCCTCCAGCCCCCCCAGCCCCATAGATCCCCCCCAGCCCCATAGATCCCCCCCCAGCCCCACAGATCCCATTCCCTCCAACCCCCCCAGCCCCACAGATCCCCCCCAGCCCCATAGATCCCATTCCCTCCAGCCCCCCCCAGCCCCCCAGATCCCCCCCAGCCCCCCAGATCCCCCCCAGCCCCCCAGATCCCCCCCAGCCCCCCAGCTTTAACCCTTTTCTCTCCCCACAGCCGCCTCCGCCATGGCTCCCTCTCCGTCCTCCCTCTCCCTCTCCCTCCTCCTCCTCCTCCTCCTCCTCGTCCTCCTCGCTCCCTTCTCCCCCGTCTCCTCCACCTCCGAGGACCTCGTGGTCCTCACCTCCTCGGGTCCCGTCCGAGGTTTCCCTTTACCCTCCTCTTCCCCTCGAGCTTCCGTCGTCGCCTTTTTGGGGATCCCCTACGCCGAACCCCCTCTGGGGTCTCTCCGTTTCCGTCCCCCCCGTCCCCGTCGCCCTTGGACGGACGTCTTGGAAGCCTCCGCTCACCGTCACGCGTGTTTCCAAGCGATCGACACCACGTTCCCGGGATTCGGAGGCTCCGAGATGTGGAATCCCAACCGGGAGATGAGCGAGGATTGTCTCTACCTCAACGTTTGGGTCCCTTCTCCTCGTCCCCTCCGACCGGTCCCCGTTTTGGTTTGGATCTACGGCGGCGGCTTCTACAGCGGCGCCGCCTCCTTGGACGTCTACGACGGTCGTTACTTGGCTTCTAACGAAGGCCTCATCGTCGTCTCCATGAATTATCGGGTCGGAGCTTTAGGGTTTTTAGCTTTTCCGGGTCGAGGCGAAGCGCCGGGTAACGTCGGGTTGATGGATCAACGGTTGGCGTTGAGCTGGATCCGAAACAACGTCGGAGCCTTCGGCGGAGACGCCGACTCCGTCACCCTCTTCGGAGAAAGCGCCGGAGCGGCTTCGGTCGGATTACACCTCTTGATTCCCGGTAGCCGTCAGCTTTTCCGTCGCGCCGTCCTTCAAAGCGGCTCCCCGAACGGACCTTGGGCTACCGTGGGGGCTACCGAAGGGCGAAGGAGAGCGACGGCTTTGGCCAAGCTGGTGGGATGCGACGCGGGATTCAACGAGACGGAGCTTCTGGGTTGTCTCCGAAGCAAAACGCCTCTGGAGCTGGTGGAACACGAAGCTTCGGTTCTACCTCAACAAGGCGTCTTCCGTTTCGCCTTCGTCCCCGTGGTGGACGGAGATTTCTTGACGGATACGCCCGAAGCTTTGTTGGTTTCCAACGTCGGAGGGGGAGACGACGGAGAAGGAGCCGTCGAGGTCCTCCTGGGCGCCGTCCAAGACGAAGGCACCTACTTCTTAGTCTACGGCGTGCCGGGTTTCGGCAAAGATAACGAGAGTTTAATTAGCCGGGAAGAGTTTTTGGGAGGCGTGAAGTTAGGGGTCCCTCAAGCTACGGAGTTGGCGGCCGAAGCCGTCGTCTTGCACTACACGGATTGGTCGGATCAGGATAATCCGGTGAAGAACCGCGAAGCCTTAGACGACATCGTGGGCGACCACAACGTGGTTTGTCCCCTGATGGAGTTCGCTCGGCGCTGGGTGGAGAGAGGAGGCAAGGTCTACGCTTACCTCTTCGAACACCGAGCGTCCAACCTCTTGTGGCCTCCTTGGATGGGAGTCCCGCACGGATACGAGATCGAATTCGTCTTCGGGCAACCCCTCCGACCCGGAGCCAACTACACGGACGAGGAGGAACGGCTCAGCCGGAGGATCATGCGCTACTGGGGCAACTTCGCTCGCACCGGGTAGGCTGGAAGGGGAGACGGGTGGGTGGGGAGAAGCCTCCTGAGATGGTTTATGGGTCGGTTGGGTGGTTGGATGGATGAGGAGAAGCCTCCTGAGAAGGTTTATGGGTCGGTTGGATGGTTGGATGGATGAGGAGAAGCCTCCTGAGATGGTTTATGGGTCGGTTGGGTGGTTGGATGGATGAGGAGAAGCCTCCTGAGATGGTTTATGGGTCGGTTGGGTGGTTGGATGGATGGGGAGAAGCCTCCTGAGATGCTTGAGGGGTCGCTTGGGTGGTTGGATGGATGAGGAGAAGCCTCCTGAGAAGGCTGAGGGGTCGCTTGGGTGGTTGGATGGATGAGGAGAAGCCTCCTGAGAAGGTTGAGGGGTCGCTTGAGTGGTTGGATGGATGGGGAGAAGCCTCCTGAGATGGTTTATGGGTCGGTCGGGTGGTTGGATGGATGAGGAGAAGCCTCCTGAGATGGTTTATGGGTCAGTTTGTTGGTTGGATGGATGAGGAGAAGCCTCCTGAGATGGTTTATGGGTCGGTTGGGTGGTTGGATGGATGAGGAGAAGCCTCCTGAGATGGTTTATGGGTCAGTTTGTTGGTTGGATGGATGAGGAGAAGCCTCCTGAGATGGTTTATGGGTCGGTTGGGTGGTTGGATGGATGAGGAGAAGCCTCCTGAGATGGTTTATGGGTCGGTTGGGTGGTTGGATGGATGAGGAGAAGCCTCCTGAGATGGTTTATGGGTCGGTTGGGTGGTTGGATGGATGAGGAGAAGCCTCCTGAGATGGTTTATGGGTCGGTTGGGTGGTTGGATGGATGGGGAGAAGCCTCCTGAGATGGTTTATGGGTCGGTTGGGTGGTTGGATGGATGAGGAGAAGCCTCCTGAGATGGTTTATGGGTCGGTTGGGTGGCTGGATGGATGAGGAGAAGCCTCCTGAGATGGTTTATGGGTCGGTTGGGTGGTTGGATGGATGAGGAGAAGCCTCCTGAGATGTTTTATGGGTCGGTTGGGTGGTTGGATGGATGAGGAGAAGCCTCCTGAGATGTTTTATGGGTCGGTTGGGTGGTTGGATGGATGAGGAGAAGCCTCCTGAGAAGGTTGAGGGGTCGCTTGAGTGGTTGGATGGATGAGGAGAAGCCTCCTGAGATGGTTTATGGGTCGGTTGGGTGGTTGGATGGATGAGGAGAAGCCTCCTGAGATGTTTTATGGGTCGGTTGGGTGGTTGGATGGATGAGGAGAAGCCTCCTGAGATGGTTTATGGGTCGGTTGGGTGGTTGGATGGATGAGGAGAAGCCTCCTGAGATGTTTTATGGGTCGGTTGGGTGGTTGGATGGATGTGGAGAAGCCTCCTGAGATGGTTTATGGGTCGGTTGGGTGGTTGGATGGATGAGGAGAAGCCTCCTGAGAAGGTTGAGGGGTCGGTTGGGTGGTTGGATGGATGGGGAGAAGCCTCCTGAGATGCTTGAGGGGTCGGTTGGGTGGAGAGAAGCCTCCTGAGATGGTTTATGGGTCAGTCGGGTGGTTGGATGGATGAGGAGAAGCCTCCTGAGATGGTTGAGGGGTCGCTTGAGTGGTTGGATGGATGAGGAGAAGCCTCCTGAGAAGGCTGAGGGGTCGGTTGGGTGGTTGGATGGATGGGGAGAAGCCTCCTGAGATGGTTTATGGGTCGGTTGGATGGAGAGAAGCCTCCTGAGATGGTTGAGACGATGAGAAGATGGTTGAAGGTTGAGTGGAGGGATGGGGAGAAGCCTCCTGAGATGTTTTATGGGTCGGTTGGATGGTTGGATGGATGGGGAGAAGCCTCCTGAGATGGTTTATGGGTCGGTTGGGTGGTTGGATGGATGGGGAGAAGCCTCCTGAGATGTTTTATGGGTCGGTTGGATGGTTGGATGGATGGGGAGAAGCCTCCTGAGATGGTTTATGGGTCGGTTGGGTGGTTGGATGGATGAGGAGAAGCCTCCTGAGATGGTTTATGGGTCAGTTGAGTGGTTGGATGGATGAGGAGAAGCCTCCTGAGATGTTTTATGGGTCGGTTGGGTGGTTGGATGGATGAGGAGAAGCCTCCTGAGATGGTTTATGGGTCGGTTGGATGGTTGGATGGATGAGGAGAAGCCTCCTGAGATGGTTTATGGGTCGGTTGGGTGGTTGGATGGATGAGGAGAAGCCTCCTGAGATGGTTTATGGGTCGGTTGGGTGGTTGGATGGATGGGGAGAAGCCTCCTGAGATGGTTTATGGGTCGGTTGGGTGGTTGGATGGATGGGGAGAAGCCTCCTGAGATGGTTTATGGGTCGGTTGGATGGTTGGATGGATGAGGAGAAGCCTCCTGAGATGTTTTATGGGTCAGTCGGGTGGTTGGATGGATGAGGAGAAGCCTCCTGAGATGGTTTATGGGTCGGTTGGATGGTTGGAGGGATGGGGAGAAGCCTCCTGAGATGGTTTATGGGTCGGTTGGGTGGTCGGTTGGATGGAGAGAAGCCTCCTGAGATGGTTGAGACGATGAGAAGATGGTTGAAGGTTGAGTGGAGGGATGGGGAGAAGCCTCCTGAGATGTTTTATGGGTCGGTTGGGTGGTTGGATGGATGAGGAGAAGCCTCCTGAGATGTTTTATGGGTCGGTTGGGTGGTTGGATGGATGAGGAGAAGCCTCCTGAGATGGTTTATGGGTCGGTTGGATGGTTGGATGGATGAGGAGAAGCCTCCTGAGATGGTTTATGGGTCGGTTGGGTGGTTGGATGGATGAGGAGAAGCCTCCTGAGATGTTTTATGGGTCAGTCGGGTGGTTGGATGGATGAGGAGAAGCCTCCTGAGATGGTTGAGGGGTCGCTTGAGTGGTTGGATGGATGAGGAGAAGCCTCCTGAGATGGTTTATGGGTCAGTTTGTTGGTTGGATGGATGAGGAGAAGCCTCCTGAGATGGTTTATGGGTCGGTTGGGTGGTTGGATGGATGAGGAGAAGCCTCCTGAGATGGTTTATGGGTCGGTTGGGTGGTTGGATGGATGAGGAGAAGCCTCCTGAGATGGTTTATGGGTCGGTTGGGTGGTTGGATGGATGAGGAGAAGCCTCCTGAGATGGTTTATGGGTCGGTTGGGTGGTTGGATGGATGAGGAGAAGCCTCCTGAGATGGTTTATGGGTCGGTTGGGTGGTTGGATGGATGAGGAGAAGCCTCCTGAGATGGTTTATGGGTCGGTTGGGTGGTTGGATGGATGGGGAGAAGCCTCCTGAGATGGTTTATGGGTCGGTTGGATGGTTGGATGGATGAGGAGAAGCCTCCTGAGATGGTTTATGGGTCAGTTTGTTGGTTGGATGGATGAGGAGAAGCCTCCTGAGATGTTTTATGGGTCAGTCGGGTGGTTGGATGGATGAGGAGAAGCCTCCTGAGATGGTTTATGGGTCGGTCGGGTGGTTGGATGGATGGGGAGAAGCCTCCTGAGAAGGTTGAGGGGTCGCTTGGGTGGTTGGATAGATGAGGAGAAGCCTCCTGAGATGGTTTATGGGTCGTTTGGGTGGTTGGATGGATGAGGAGAAGCCTCCTGAGATGTTTTATGGGTCGGTTGGGTGGTTGGATGGATGAGGAGAAGCCTCCTGAGATGGTTTATGGGTCGGTTGGGTGGTTGGATGGATGAGGAGAAGCCTCCTGAGATGTTTTATGGGTCGGTTGGGTGGTTGGATGGATGAGGAGAAGCCTCCTGAGAAGGCTGAGGGGTCGCTTGAGTGGTTGGATGCATGGGGAGAAGCCTCCTGAGATGGTTTATGGGTCGGTTGGATGGAGAGAAGCCTCCTGAGATGGTTGAGACGATGAGAAGATGGTTGAAGGTTGAGTGGAGGGATGGGGAGAAGCCTCCTGAGATGTTTTATGGGTCAGTCGGGTGGTTGGATGGATGAGGAGAAGCCTCCTGAGATGGTTTATGGGTCGGTCGGGTGGTTGGATGGATGGGGAGAAGCCTCCTGAGATGGTTTATGGGTCGGTTGGGTGGTTGGATGGATGGGGAGAAGCCTCCTGAGATGGTTTATGGGTCGGTCGGGTGGTTGGATGGATGAGGAGAAGCCTCCTGAGATGGTTTATGGGTCGGTTGGATGGTTGGATGGATGGGGAGAAGCCTCCTGAGATGGTTTATGGGTCAGTTGGATGGTTGGATGGATGAGGAGAAGCTTCCTGAGATGGTTTATGGATCGGTTGGGTGGTTGGATGGATGGGGAGAAGCCTCCTGAGATGGTTTATGGGTCGTTTGGGTGGTTGGATGGATGGGGAGAAGCCTCCTGAGATGGTTTATGGGTCGGTTGGGTGGTTGGATGGATGAGGAGAAGCCTCCTGAGATGGTTTATGGGTCGTTTGGGTGGTTGGATGGATGGGGAGAAGCCTCCTGAGATGGTTTATGGGTCGGTTGGGTGGTTGGATGGATGAGGAGAAGCCTCCTGAGATGGTTTATGGGTCGGTTGGGTGGTTGGATGGATGAGGAGAAGCCTCCTGAGATGGTTTATGGGTCGGTTGGGTGGTTGGATGGATGAGGAGAAGCTTCCTGAGATGGTTTATGGATCGGTTGGGTGGTTGGATGGATGGGGAGAAGCCTCCTGAGATGGTTTATGGGTCGTTTGGGTGGTTGGATGGATGGGGAGAAGCCTCCTGAGATGGTTTATGGGTCGTTTGGGTGGTTGGATGGATGGGGAGAAGCCTCCTGAGATGGTTTATGGGTCGGTTGGGTGGTTGGATGAATGGGGAGAAGCCTCCTGAGATGGTTTATGGGTCGTTTGGGTGGTTGGATGAATGGGGAGAAGCCTCCTGAGATGGTTTATGGGTCGTTTGGGTGGTTGGATGGATGGGGAGAAGCCTCCTGAGATGGTTTATGGGTCGGTTGGGTGGTTGGATGGATGGGGAGAAGCCTCCTGAGATGGTTGAGGGGTCGCTTGGGTGGTTGGATGGATGAGGAGAAGCCTCCTGAGATGGTTTATGGGTCAGTCGGGTGGTTGGATGGATGAGGAGAAGCCTCCTGAGATGTTTTATGGGTCGTTTGGGTGGTTGGATGGATGAGGAGAAGCCTCCTGAGATGGTTTATGGGTCAGTCGGGTGGTTGGATGGATGAGGAGAAGCCTCCTGAGATGGTTTATGGGTCGGTTGGGTGGTTGGATGGATGAGGAGAAGCCTCCTGAGATGGTTTATGGGTCAGTCGGGTGGTTGGATGGATGAGGAGAAGCCTCCTGAGATGGTTTATGGGTCGGTTGGGTGGTTGGATGGATGAGGAGAAGCCTCCTGAGATGGTTTATGGGTCAGTCGGGTGGTTGGATGGATGAGGAGAAGCCTCCTGAGATGGTTTATGGGTCAGTTGGGTGGTTGGATGGATGGGGAGAAGCCTCCTGAGATGTTTTATGGGTCGGTTGGGTGGTTGGATGGATGAGGAGAAGCCTCCTGAGATGGTTGAGGGGTCGGTTGGGTGGTTGGATGGATGAGGAGAAGCCTCCTGAGATGGTTTATGGGTCGGTTGGATGGTTGGATGGATGGGGAGAAGCCTCCTGAGATGGTTTATGGGTCAGTTGGGTGGTTGGATGGATGGGGAGAAGCCTCCTGAGATGTTTTATGGGTCGGTTGGGTGGTTGGATGGATGAGGAGAAGCCTCCTGAGAAGGCTGAGGGGTCGGTTGGGTGGTTGGATGGATGGGGAGAAGCCTCCTGAGAAGGTTGAGGGGTCGGTTGGATGGAGAGAAGCCTCCTGAGATGTTTTATGGGTCGGTTGGATGGTTGGATGGATGAGGAGAAGCCTCCTGAGATGCTTGAGGGGTCGCTTGAGTGGTTGGATGGATGAGGAGAAGCCTCCTGAGATGCTTGAGGGGTCGGTTGGGTGGAGAGAAGCCTCCTGAGATGGTTTATGGGTCGGTTGGGTGGTTGGATGGATGGGGAGAAGCCTCCTGAGATGTTTTATGGGTCAGTCGGGTGGTTGGATGGATGGGGAGAAGCCTCCTGAGATGGTTTATGGGTCGGTTGGGTGGTTGGATGGATGAGGAGAAGCCTCCTGAGATGGTTTATGGGTCGGTTGGATGGTTGGATGGATGAGGAGAAGCCTCCTGAGATGGTTTATGGGTCGGTTGGGTGGTTGGATGGATGAGGAGAAGCCTCCTGAGATGGTTTATGGGTCGGTTGGGTGGTTGGATGGATGGGGAGAAGCCTCCTGAGATGGTTTATGGGTCGGTTGGGTGGTTGGATGGATGAGGAGAAGCCTCCTGAGATGGTTTATGGGTCGGTTGGGTGGTTGGATGGATGAGGAGAAGCCTCCTGAGATGGTTGAGGGGTCGGTTGGGTGGTTGGATGGATGAGGAGAAGCCTCCTGAGATGCTTGAGGGGTCGGTTGGATGGAGAGAAGCCTCCTGAGATGGTTGAGACGATGAGAAGATGGTTGAAGGTTGAGTGGAGGGATGAGGAGAAGCCTCCTGAGATGGTTTATGGGTCGGTTGGATGCTTGGATGGATGAGGAGAAGCCTCCTGAGATGGTTTATGGGTCGGTTGGGTGGTTGGATGGATGAGGAGAAGCCTCCTGAGATGTTTTATGGGTCGGTTGGATGGAGAGAAGCCTCCTGAGAAGGTTGAGGGGTCGCTTGAGTGGTTGGATGGATGGGGAGAAGCCTCCTGAGATGGTTTATGGGTCGGTTGGATGGAGAGAAGCCTCCTGAGATGGTTGAGACGATGAGAAGATGGTTGAAGGTTGAGTGGAGGGATGAGGAGAAGCCTCCTGAGATGGTTTATGGGTCGGTCGGATGGTTGGATGGATGAGGAGAAGCCTCCTGAGATGGTTTATGGGTCGGTTGGGTGGTTGGATGGATGAGGAGAAGCCTCCTGAGATGGTTTATGGGTCGGTTGGGTGGTTGGATGGATGGGCAGAAGCCTCCTGAGAGGTTTATGGGTCGGTTGGATGGTTGGATGGATGGGGAGAAGCCTCCTGAGATGGTTTATGGGTCGGTCGGGTGGTTGGATGGATGAGGAGAAGCCTCCTGAGATGGTTTATGGGTCGGTTGGGTGGTTGGAGGGATGAGGAGAAGCCTCCTGAGATGGTTTATGGGTCGGTTGGATGGTTGGATGGATGAGGAGAAGCCTCCTGAGATGTTTTATGGGTCGGTTGGGTGGTTGGATGGATGAGGAGAAGCCTCCTGAGATGTTTTATGGGTCGGTTGGATGGTTGGATGGATGGGGAGAAGCCTCCTGAGATGGTTTATGGGTCGGTTGGGTGGTTGGATGGATGAGGAGAAGCCTCCTGAGATGGTTTATGGGTCGGTTGGATGGTTGGATGGATGAGGAGAAGCCTCCTGAGATGTTTTATGGGTCAGTTTGTTGGTTGGATGGATGAGGAGAAGCCTCCTGAGATGGTTTATGGGTCGGTCGAGTGGTTGGATGGATGAGGAGAAGCCTCCTGAGATGGTTTATGGGTCGGTTGGGTGGTTGGATGGATGGGGAGAAGCCTCCTGAGATGTTTTATGGGTCGGTTGGATGGTTGGAATGGATGGGGAGAAGCCTCCTGAGATGGTTTATGGGTCGGTTGGGTGGTTGGATGGATGAGGAGAAGCCTCCTGAGATGTTTTATGGGTCAGTCGGGTGGTTGGATGGATGAGGAGAAGCCTCCTGAGATGGTTGAGGGGTCGCTTGAGTGGTTGGATGGATGAGGAGAAGCCTCCTGAGATGGTTTATGGGTCAGTTTGTTGGTTGGATGGATGAGGAGAAGCCTCCTGAGATGGTTTATGGGTCGGTTGGGTGGTTGGATGGATGAGGAGAAGCCTCCTGAGATGTTTTATGGGTCGGTTGGATGGTTGGATGGATGAGGAGAAGCCTCCTGAGATGGTTTATGGGTCGGTTGGGTGGTTGGATGGATGGGGAGAAGCCTCCTGAGATGGTTTATGGGTCAGTCGGGTGGTTGGATGGATGAGGAGAAGCCTCCTGAGATGGTTTATGGGTCGGTTGGATGGTTGGATGGATGAGGAGAAGCCTCCTGAGATGTTTTATGGGTCGGTTGGGTGGTTGGATGGATGAGGAGAAGCCTCCTGAGATGGTTTATGGGTCGGTTGGGTGGTTGGATGGATGGGGAGAAGCCTCCTGAGATGTTTTATGGGTCGGTCGGGTGGTCGGATGGACGGAGGAGTCTGGGGTCCCCCTGACGCCGAGGTCCTCGTCCCCCAGGGACCCCAACGAGGCCGGGGAGCGGGGGGGCCGGTGGCCGCCCTACACGGCCGACGAGCAGCGTTACGCTCGGCTCAACGCGAGGCCCCTGGCGGTGGCCAAGGGTCTCCGGGCCCAGGCCTGCGCCTTCTGGACACGGTTCCTGCCCAAGCTCCTCAACGTCACCGGTGAGGGACACGGGGGACACGGAGGGAGGTGGATTCGGGGTCTCGGAGAAGGTCGGGAGGTGGATTCGGGGTCTGGGAGAAGGTCGGGAGGTGGAGAACATGGGGAGATGGAACCGGGGTGGTTGAGAAGATGGGGAGGTGGAATCGGGGACCAAGACCACGGGGAGGTGGAGAAGGTCGGGAGGTGGATTTGGGATCATGGAGAAGGTTGGGAGGTGGGGAGGTGGAACTGGGGATGGGGAGAAGATGGGGAGGTGGAACCGGGGAGACGGAGAACGTGAGGAGATGGAACCAGGGAGGTTGAGAAGATGGGAACGTGGAGAACATGGGGAGGTGGAACCAGGGACCAAGAACGTGGGGAGGTGGAACTGGGGAGATGGAGAACGTGGGGAGGTGGAACCAGGGACCAAGAACGTGGGGAGGTGGAACTGGGGAGATGGAGAACGTGGGGAGGTGGAACCAGGGACCAAGAACGTGGGGAGGTGGAACTGGGGAGATGGAGAACGTGGGGAGGTGGAACCTGGGACGATGTGGAGAAGGTTGGGAGGTGGAACCAGGGACCGAGAACATGGGGAGGTGGAATTGGGGATGGGGAGAAGGTGGGAACGTGGAGAACATGGGGAGTTGGAGAACGTGGGGAGGTGGAACTGGGATCCTGGAGAAGGTCGGGAGGTGGAACTAGAGAGGAAGAACATGGGGAGGTGGAATTGAGGAGATGGAGAAGGTGGGAACATGGAGAACATGGGGAGATGGAACCAGGGACCAAGAACATGGGGAGATGGAGAAGACGCGGAGGTGGAACTGGGATCCTGGAGAAGGTCGGGAGGTGGATTCGGGGTCTGGGAGAAGGTCGGGAGGTGGATTCGGGGTCTGGGAGAAGGTCGGGAGGTGGATTCGGGGTCAGGGAGAAGGTCGGGAGGTGGATTCGGGGTCTGGGAGAAGGTCGGGAGGTGGATTCGGGGTCTCGGAGAAGGTCGGGAGGTGGATTCGGGGTCTGGGAGAAGGTCGGGAGGTGGATTCGGGGTCTCGGAGAAGGTCGGGAGGTGGATTCGGGGTCTGGGAGAAGGTCGGGAGGTGGATTCGGGGTCAGGGAGAAGGTCGGGAGGTGGATTCGGGGTCTGGGAGAAGGTCGGGAGGTGGATTCGGGGTCAGGGAGAAGGTCGGGAGGTGGATTCGGGGTCTCGGAGAAGGTCGGGAGGTGGATTCGGGGTCTGGGAGAAGGTCGGGAGGTGGATTCGGGGTCTGGGAGAAGGTCGGGAGGTGGATTCGGGGTCTGGGAGAAGGTCGGGAGGTGG
Source organism: Clamator glandarius (assembly GCA_033459285.1). NCBI lineage: Eukaryota > Metazoa > Chordata > Aves > Cuculiformes > Cuculidae > Clamator > Clamator glandarius. Next base: position 30,134 of record JAUNZM010002920.1, read on the forward strand.
ATTCGGGGTCAGGGAGAAGGTCGGGAGGTGGATTCGGGGTCTCGGAGAAGGTCGGGAGGTGGATTCAGGGTCTGGGAGAAGGTCGGGAGGTGGATTCGGGGTCTGGGAGAAGGTCGGGAGGTGGATTCGGGCTCTGGGAGAAGGTCGGGAGGTGGATTCGGGGTCTGGGAGAAGGTCGGGAGGTGGATTCGGGTCAGGGAGAAGGTCGGGAGGTGGATTCGGGCTCTGGGAGAAGGTCGGGAGGTGGATTCGGGGTCTGGGAGAAGGTCGGGAGGTGGATTCGGGGTCAGGGAGAAGGTCGGGAGGTGGATTCGGGGTCTGGGAGAAGGTCGGGAGGTGGATTCGGGGTCTGGGAGAAGGTCGGGAGGTGGATTCGGGGTCTGGGAGAAGGTCGGGAGGTGGATTCGGGGTCTGGGAGAAGGTCGGGAGGTGGATTCGGGGTCAGGGAGAAGGTCGGGAGGTGGATTCGGGGTCAGGGAGAAGGTCGGGAGGTGGATTCGGGGTCAGGGAGAAGGTCGGGAGGTGGATTCGGGGTCTGGGAGAAGGTCGGGAGGTGGATTCGGGGTCTGGGAGAAGGTCGGGAGGTGGATTCGGGGTCTGGGAGAAGGTCGGGAGGTGGATTCGGGGTCTGGGAGAAGGTCGGGAGGTGGATTCGGGGTCTGGGAGAAGGTCGGGAGGTGGATTCGGGGTCTGGGAGAAGGTCGGGAGGTGGATTCGGGGTCAGGGAGAAGGTCGGGAGGTGGATTCGGGGTCAGGGAGAAGGTCGGGAGGTGGATTCGGGGTCTGGGAGAAGGTCGGGAGGTGGATTCGGGGTCTGGGAGAAGGTCGGGAGGTGGATTCGGGGTCTGGGAGAAGGTCGGGAGGTGGATTCGGGGTCTGGGAGAAGGTCGGGAGGTGGATTCGGGGTCAGGGAGAAGGTCGGGAGGTGGATTCGGGGTCTGGGAGAAGGTCGGGAGGTGGATTCGGGGTCTGGGAGAAGGTCGGGAGGTGGATTCGGGGTCTGGGAGAAGGTCGGGAGGTGGATTCGGGGTCAGGGAGAAGGTCGGGAGGTGGATTCGGGGTCTGGGAGAAGGTCGGGAGGTGGATTCGGGGTCTGGGAGAAGGTCGGGAGGTGGATTCGGGGTCAGGGAGAAGGTCGGGAGGTGGATTCGGGGTCTGGGAGAAGGTCGGGAGGTGGATTCGGGGTCTGGGAGAAGGTCGGGAGGTGGATTCGGGGTCTGGGAGAAGGTCGGGAGGTGGATTCGGGGTCAGGGAGAAGGTCGGGAGGTGGATTCGGGGTCAGGGAGAAGGTCGGGAGGTGGATTCGGGGTCTCGGAGAAGGTCGGGAGGTGGATTCGGGGTCTGGGAGAAGGTCGGGAGGTGGATTCGGGTCTGGGAGAAGGTCGGGAGGTGGATTCGGGGTCTGGGAGAAGGTCGGGAGGTGGATTCGGGGTCAGGGAGAAGGTCGGGAGGTGGATTCGGGGTCTGGGAGAAGGTCGGGAGGTGGATTCGGGGTCTGGGAGAAGGTCGGGAGGTGGATTCAGGGTCTGGGAGAAGGTCGGGAGGTGGATTCGGGGTCTGGGAGAAGGTCGGGAGGTGGATTCGGGGTCAGGGAGAAGGTCGGGAGGTGGATTCGGGGTCAGGGAGAAGGTCGGGAGGTGGATTCGGGGTCTGGGAGAAGGTCGGGAGGTGGATTCGGGGTCTGGGAGAAGGTCGGGAGGTGGATTCGGGGTCTGGGAGAAGGTCGGGAGGTGGATTCGGGGTCAGGGAGAAGGTCGGGAGGTGGATTCGGGGTCTGGGAGAAGGTCGGGAGGTGGATTCGGGGTCAGGGAGAAGGTCGGGAGGTGGATTCGGGGTCAGGGAGAAGGTCGGGAGGTGGATTCGGGGTCAGGGAGAAGGTCGGGAGGTGGATTCGGGGTCAGGGAGAAGGTCGGGAGGTGGATTCGGGGTCTGGGAGAAGGTCGGGAGGTGGATTCGGGGTCAGGGAGAAGGTCGGGAGGTGGATTCGGGGTCAGGGAGAAGGTCGGGAGGTGGATTCGGGGTCAGGGAGAAGGTCGGGAGGTGGATTCGGGGTCTGGGAGAAGGTCGGGAGGTGGATTCGGGGTCTGGGAGAAGGTCGGGAGGTGGATTCGGGGTCAGGGAGAAGGTCGGGAGGTGGATTCGGGGTCAGGGAGAAGGTCGGGAGGTGGATTCGGGGTCTCGGAGAAGGTCGGGAGGTGGATTCGGGGTCTGGGAGAAGGTCGGGAGGTGGATTCGGGGTCTGGGAGAAGGTCGGGAGGTGGATTCGGGGTCTGGGAGAAGGTCGGGAGGTGGATTCGGGGTCAGGGAGAAGGTCGGGAGGTGGATTCGGGGTCTCGGAGAAGGTCGGGAGGTGGATTCAGGGGTCTGGGAGAAGGTCGGGAGGTGGATTCGGGGTCTGGGAGAAGGTCGGGAGGTGGATTCGGGGCTCTGGGAGAAGGTCGGGAGGTGGATTCGGGGTCTGGGAGAAGGTCGGGAGGTGGATTCGGGGTCAGGGAGAAGGTCGGGAGGTGGATTCGGGGCTCTGGGAGAAGGTCGGGAGGTGGATTCGGGGTCTGGGAGAAGGTCGGGAGGTGGATTCGGGGTCAGGGAGAAGGTCGGGAGGTGGATTCGGGGTCTGGGAGAAGGTCGGGAGGTGGATTCGGGGTCTGGGAGAAGGTCGGGAGGTGGATTCGGGGTCTGGGAGAAGGTCGGGAGGTGGATTCGGGGTCAGGGAGAAGGTCGGGAGGTGGATTCGGGGTCTGGGAGAAGGTCGGGAGGTGGATTCGGGGTCAGGGAGAAGGTCGGGAGGTGGATTCGGGGTCAGGGAGAAGGTCGGGAGGTGGATTCGGGGTCAGGGAGAAGGTCGGGAGGTGGATTCGGGGTCTGGGAGAAGGTCGGGAGGTGGATTCGGGGTCTGGGAGAAGGTCGGGAGGTGGATTCGGGGTCAGGGAGAAGGTCGGGAGGTGGATTCGGGGTCAGGGAGAAGGTCGGGAGGTGGATTCGGGGTCAGGGAGAAGGTCGGGAGGTGGATTCGGGGTCAGGGAGAAGGTCGGGAGGTGGATTCGGGGTCAGGGAGAAGGTCGGGAGGTGGATTCGGGGTCTGGGAGAAGGTCGGGAGGTGGATTCGGGGTCTCGGAGAAGGTCGGGAGGTGGATTCGGGGTCTGGGAGAAGGTCGGGAGGTGGATTCGGGGTCAGGGAGAAGGTCGGGAGGTGGATTCGGGCTCTGGGAGAAGGTCGGGAGGTGGATTCGGGCTCTGGGAGAAGGTCGGGAGGTGGATTCGGGGTCAGGGAGAAGGTCGGGAGGTGGATTCGGGGTCTGGGAGAAGGTCGGGAGGTGGATTCGGGGTCTGGGAGAAGGTCGGGAGGTGGATTCGGGGTCAGGGAGAAGGTCGGGAGGTGGATTCGGGGTCTGGGAGAAGGTCGGGAGGTGGATTCGGGGTCTGGGAGAAGGTCGGGAGGTGGATTCGGGGTCTCGGAGAAGGTCGGGAGGTGGATTCGGGGTCAGGGAGAAGGTCGGGAGGTGGATTCGGGGTCTGGGAGAAGGTCGGGAGGTGGATTCGGGCTCTGGGAGAAGGTCGGGAGGTGGATTCGGGGTCAGGGAGAAGGTCGGGAGGTGGATTCGGGGTCTGGGAGAAGGTCGGGAGGTGGATTCGGGGTCAGGGAGAAGGTCGGGAGGTGGATTCGGGGTCTGGGAGAAGGTCGGGAGGTGGATTCGGGGTCTGGGAGAAGGTCGGGAGGTGGATTCGGGGTCTCGGAGAAGGTCGGGAGGTGGATTCGGGGTCAGGGAGAAGGTCGGGAGGTGGATTCGGGGTCAGGGAGAAGGTCGGGAGGTGGATTCGGGGTCAGGGAGAAGGTCGGGAGGTGGATTCGGGGTCAGGGAGAAGGTCGGGAGGTGGATTCGGGGTCTGGGAGAAGGTCGGGAGGTGGATTCGGGGTCAGGGAGAAGGTCGGGAGGTGGATTCGGGGTCTGGGAGAAGGTCGGGAGGTGGATTCGGGGTCTGGGAGAAGGTCGGGAGGTGGATTCGGGGTCAGGGAGAAGGTCGGGAGGTGGATTCGGGGTCAGGGAGAAGGTCGGGAGGTGGATTCGGGGTCAGGGAGAAGGTCGGGAGGTGGATTCGGGGTCAGGGAGAAGGTCGGGAGGTGGATTCGGGGTCAGGGAGAAGGTCGGGAGGTGGATTCGGGGTCTCGGAGAAGGTCGGGAGGTGGATTCGGGGTCTGGGAGAAGGTCGGGAGGTGGATTCGGGGTCTGGGAGAAGGTCGGGAGGTGGATTCGGGGTCTGGGAGAAGGTCGGGAGGTGGATTCGGGGTCAGGGAGAAGGTCGGGAGGTGGATTCGGGGTCTGGGAGAAGGTCGGGAGGTGGATTCGGGGTCAGGGAGAAGGTCGGGAGGTGGATTCGGGGTCTGGGAGAAGGTCGGGAGGTGGATTCGGGGTCTGGGAGAAGGTCGGGAGGTGGATTCGGGCTCTGGGAGAAGGTCGGGAGGTGGATTCGGGGTCTGGGAGAAGGTCGGGAGGTGGATTCGGGGTCAGGGAGAAGGTCGGGAGGTGGATTCGGGCTCTGGGAGAAGGTCGGGAGGTGGATTCGGGGTCTGGGAGAAGGTCGGGAGGTGGATTCGGGGTCAGGGAGAAGGTCGGGAGGTGGATTCGGGGTCTGGGAGAAGGTCGGGAGGTGGATTCGGGGTCTGGGAGAAGGTCGGGAGGTGGATTCGGGGTCTGGGAGAAGGTCGGGAGGTGGATTCGGGGTCTGGGAGAAGGTCGGGAGGTGGATTCGGGGTCAGGGAGAAGGTCGGGAGGTGGATTCGGGGTCAGGGAGAAGGTCGGGAGGTGGATTCGGGGTCAGGGAGAAGGTCGGGAGGTGGATTCGGGGTCTGGGAGAAGGTCGGGAGGTGGATTCGGGGTCTCGGAGAAGGTCGGGAGGTGGATTCGGGGTCTGGGAGAAGGTCGGGAGGTGGATTCGGGGTCAGGGAGAAGGTCGGGAGGGTGGATTCGGGGTCTGGGAGAAGGTCGGGAGGTGGATTCGGGGTCTCGGAGAAGGTCGGGAGGTGGATTCGGGGTCTGGGAGAAGGTCGGGAGGTGGATTCGGGGTCAGGGAGAAGGTCGGGAGGTGGATTCGGGGTCAGGGAGAAGGTCGGGAGGTGGATTCGGGGTCTGGGAGAAGGTCGGGAGGTGGATTCGGGGTCTGGGAGAAGGTCGGGAGGTGGATTCGGGGTCAGGGAGAAGGTCGGGAGGTGGATTCGGGGTCTGGGAGAAGGTCGGGAGGTGGATTCGGGGTCTGGGAGAAGGTCGGGAGGTGGATTCGGGGTCAGGGAGAAGGTCGGGAGGTGGATTCGGGGTCTGGGAGAAGGTCGGGAGGTGGATTCGGGGTCTCGGAGAAGGTCGGGAGGTGGATTCGGGGTCTGGGAGAAGGTCGGGAGGTGGATTCGGGGTCAGGGAGAAGGTCGGGAGGTGGATTCGGGGTCTCGGAGAAGGTCGGGAGGTGGATTCGGGGTCAGGGAGAAGGTCGGGAGGTGGATTCGGGGTCTGGGAGAAGGTCGGGAGGTGGATTCGGGGTCTCGGAGAAGGTCGGGAGGTGGATTCGGGGTCAGGGAGAAGGTCGGGAGGTGGATTCGGGGTCTGGGAGAAGGTCGGGAGGTGGATTCGGGGTCAGGGAGAAGGTCGGGAGGTGGATTCGGGGTCTGGGAGAAGGTCGGGAGGTGGATTCGGGGTCTGGGAGAAGGTCGGGAGGTGGATTCGGGGTCTGGGAGAAGGTCGGGAGGTGGATTCGGGGTCTGGGAGAAGGTCGGGAGGTGGATTCGGGGTCTCGGAGAAGGTCGGGAGGTGGATTCGGGGTCAGGGAGAAGGTCGGGAGGTGGATTCGGGGTCTGGGAGAAGGTCGGGAGGTGGATTCGGGGTCAGGGAGAAGGTCGGGAGGTGGATTCGGGGTCAGGGAGAAGGTCGGGAGGTGGATTCGGGGTCTCGGAGAAGGTCGGGAGGTGGATTCGGGGTCTGGGAGAAGGTCGGGAGGTGGATTCGGGGTCTGGGAGAAGGTCGGGAGGTGGATTCGGGGTCAGGGAGAAGGTCGGGAGGTGGATTCGGGGTCAGGGAGAAGGTCGGGAGGTGGATTCGGGGTCTGGGAGAAGGTCGGGAGGTGGATTCGGGGTCAGGGAGAAGGTCGGGAGGTGGATTCGGGGTCAGGGAGAAGGTCGGGAGGTGGATTCGGGGTCTGGGAGAAGGTCGGGAGGTGGATTCGGGGTCTGGGAGAAGGTCGGGAGGTGGATTCGGGGTCAGGGAGAAGGTCGGGAGGTGGATTCGGGGTCAGGGAGAAGGTCGGGAGGTGGATTCGGGGTCTGGGAGAAGGTCGGGAGGTGGATTCGGGGTCTGGGAGAAGGTCGGGAGGTGGATTCGGGGTCTGGGAGAAGGTCGGGAGGTGGATTCGGGGTCTGGGAGAAGGTCGGGAGGTGGATTCGGGGTCTCGGAGAAGGTCGGGAGGTGGATTCGGGGTCAGGGAGAAGGTCGGGAGGTGGATTCGGGGTCTGGGAGAAGGTCGGGAGGTGGATTCGGGGTCAGGGAGAAGGTCGGGAGGTGGATTCGGGGTCTGGGAGAAGGTCGGGAGGTGGATTCGGGGTCTCGGAGAAGATTCGGGGTCCCTTTCGGGGGGCTCCAAGGAGGCTCTTGATGCTTCTTTGGAGCTTCAAGAAGGGGGTTTGGTGGTTCCCGAAGGGGTTTGTTTTTTTTTTTTTTGGGGGGGGGGTGGTCTCTGAGGTGACTTTTGGGGTCTCTAAGACGACTTTTGGGGTCTCCGAGGTGGCTTCTGGGGCGTGCGGGTGTTTTGGGGGTTCAGGGGGGTGAGTTTCGGGGTCCCCCCTAGGTGGCCCGGGGCCGCTGGAGGACGCCGAGCGGCAGTGGCGGCTGGAATTCCATCGCTGGAGCTCGTACATGGGGCGCTGGAGAAGCCACTTCGAGCACTACAGCCGCCAGGAGCCCTGCCGGCCGCTCTGAGCACCCCGAAAACGGCACCGGCACCCCGAAAAACGGCACAGGAACCCCGAAAATGGCATCGGAACCCCGAAAAATGGCACAGGAACCCCGAAAATGGCATCGGAACCCCGAAAACGGCACCGGCACCCCGAAAAACGGCACAGGAACCCCGAAAAAACGGCACCGGCACCCCGAAAAACGGCATCGGAATCCCGAAAAACGGCACAGGAACCCCGAAAAATGGCATCGGAACCCCAAAAAATGGCATCGGAACCCCGAAAAATGGCACAGGAACCCCGAAAAATGGCATCGGAATCCCGAAAAATGGCATCGGAATCCCGAAAAATGGCACAGGAACCCCGAAAAACGGCACAGGAACCCCGAAAAATGGCATCAGAACCCCGAAAAATGGCATCGGAACCCCGAAAAACGGCACAGGAACCCCGAAAATGGCATCAGAACCCCGAAAAATGGCATCGGAACCCCGAAAAATGGCATCGGAACCCCGAAAAACGGCACAGGAACCCCGAAAATGGCATCAGAACCCCGAAAAATGGCATCGGAACCCCGAAAAATGGCATCGGAACCCCGAAAATGGCATCAGAACCCCGAAAAATGGCATCGGAACCCCGAAAAAACGGCATCGGAACCCCGAAAAACGGCACAGGAACCCCGAAAAACGGCACAGGAATCAGCAAAAATGGCACCTGCACCCCAAAAACGGCACCGGAACCCCGAAAAATGGAACCGGCACCCCAAAAAATGGCATCGGAACCCCGAAAAATGGCATCGGAATCCCGAAAAATGGCACCGGCACCCCCAAAAGTGGCATCGGAACCCCAAAAACAACACCGGAACCCCAAAAAATGGCATCGGAATCCCAAAAAACGGCACAGGAATCGCCGAAAAGGGCACCGGAATCAGCAAAAATGGCACCTGCACCCCAAAAAGTGGCACCTGCACCCCAAAAACGGCACCTGCACCCCAAAAATTGGAACCGGCACCCCCAAAAGTGGCATCAGACCCCCAAAAAC
>JAUNZM010002921.1:0-14057 GCA_033459285.1 Clamator glandarius
CCGGTTTTCCCTCCATTCCCGGTTTTCCCTCCATTCCCGGTTTTCCCCTCCATTCCCGGTTTTCCCTCCATTCCCGGTTTCCCTCCATTCCCGGTTTCCCTCCATTCCCGGTTTTCCCTCCATTCCCGGTTTTCCCTCCATTCCCGGTTTCCCTCCATTCCCGGTTTCCCTCCATTCCCGGTTTTCCCTCCATTCCCGGTTTCCCTCCATTCCCGGTTTTCCCTCCATTCCCGGTTTCCCTCCATTCCCGGTTTTCCCTCCATTCCCGGTTTCCCTCCATTCCCGGTTTCCCTCCATTCCCGGTTTTCCCTCCATTCCCGGTTTTCCCTCCATTCCCGGTTTCCCTCCATTCCCGGTTTTCCCTCCATTCCCGGTTTTTCCCTCCATTCCCGGTTTTCCCTCCATTCCCGGTTTTCCTCCATTCCCGGTTTCCCTCCATTCCCGGTTTCCCTCCATTCCCGGTTTCCCCTCCATTCCCGGTTTCCCTCCATTCCCGGTTTCCCTCCATTCCCGGTTTCCCCTCCATCCGTTCCTCATCCGGTTTCCCTCCATTCCCGGTTTCCCCTCCATTCCCGGTTTCCCTCCATTCCCGGTTTTCCCTCCATTCCCGGTTTCCCTCCATTCCCGGTTTCCCTCCATTCCCGGTTTTCCCTCCATTCCCGGTTTCCCTCCATTCCCGGTTTTTCCCTCCATTCCCGGTTTCCCTCCATTCCCGGTTTTCCCTCCATTCCCGGTTTCCCTCCATTCCCGGTTTCCCTCCATTCCCGGTTTTTCCCCTCCATTCCCGGTTTCCCTCCATTCCCGGTTTCCCCTCCATTCCCGGTTTCCCTCCATTCCCGGTTTTCCCTCCATTCCCGGTTTCCCCTCCATTCCCGGTTTCCCTCCATTCCCGGTTTCCCTCCATTCCCGGTTTCCCTCCCATTCCCGGTTTTCCCTCCATTCCCGGTTTTTCCCTCCATTCCCGGTTTCCCTCCATTCCCGGTTTCCCTCCATTCCCGGTTTCCCCTCCATTCCCGGTTTCCCTCCATTCCCGGTTTTCCCTCCATTCCCGGTTTCCCTCCATTCCCGGTTTTCCCCTCCATTCCCGGTTTCCCCTCCATTCCCGGTTTTTCCCTCCATTCCCGGTTTTTCCCTCCATTCCCGGTTTCCCTCCATTCCCGGTTTTTCCCTCCATTCCCGGTTTCCCTCCATTCCCGGTTTTCCCTCCATTCCCGGTTTCCCTCCATTCCCGGTTTCCCTCCATTCCCGGTTTCCCTCCATTCCCGGTTTTCCCTCCATTCCCGGTTTCCCCTCCATTCCCGGTTTTTCCCTCCATTCCCGGTTTCCCTCCATTCCCGGTTTCCCCTCCATTCCCGGTTTTCCCCTCCATTCCCGGTTTTCCCTCCATTCCCGGTTTTCCCTCCATTCCCGGTTTCCCTCCATTCCCGGTTTCCTTCCCGGTTTCCCTCCATTCCCGGTTTCCCTCCATTCCCGGTTTCCCCTCCATTCCCGGTTTCCCCTCCATTCCCGGTTTCCCTCCATTCCCGGTTTTTCCCTCCATTCCCGGTTTCCCCTCCATTCCCGGTTTCCCTCCATTCCCGGTTTCCCTCCATTCCCGGTTTTTCCCTCCATTCCCGGTTTCCCTCCATTCCCGGTTTTTCCCTCCATTCCCGGTTTCCCTCCATTCCCGGTTTCCCCTCCATTCCCGGTTTCCCCTCCATTCCCGGTTTCCCTCCATTCCCGGTTTCCCTCCATTCCCGGTTTCCCTCCATTCCCGGTTTTCCCTCCATTCCCGGTTTCCCCTCCATTCCCGGTTTCCCTCCATTCCCGGTTTTCCCTCCATTCCCGGTTTTTCCCTCCATTCCCGGTTTCCCCTCCATTCCCGGTTTTTCCCTCCATTCCCGGTTTCCCTCCATTCCCGGTTTCCCCTCCATTCCCGGTTTCCCTCCATTCCCGGTTTTCCCTCCATTCCCGGTTTTTCCCTCCATTCCCGGTTTTTCCCTCCATTCCCGGTTTCCCTCCATTCCCGGTTTCCCCTCCATTCCCGGTTTTCCCTCCATTCCCGGTTTCCCTCCATTCCCGGTTTCCCCTCCATTCCCGGTTTCCCTCCATTCCCGGTTTCCCTCCATTCCCGGTTTTTCCCTCCATTCCCGGTTCCCCTCCATTCCCGGTTTTTCCCTCCATTCCCGGTTTCCCCTCCATTCCCGGTTTCCCCTCCATTCCCGGTTTTTCCCCTCCATTCCCGGTTTCCCTCCATTCCCGGTTTCCCTCCATTCCCGGTTTCCCTCCATTCCCGGTTTCCCTCCATTCCCGGTTTTTCCCCTCCATTCCCGGTTTTCCCTCCATTCCCGGTTTTTCCCTCCATTCCCGGTTTTTCCCTCCATTCCCGGTTTCCCTCCATTCCCGGTTTTTCCCTCCATTCCCGGTTTTTCCCTCCATTCCCGGTTTCCCTCCATTCCCGGTTTTTCCCTCCATTCCCGGTTTTTCCCTCCATTCCCGGTTTTTCCCTCCATTCCCGGTTTCCCTCCATTCCCGGTTTTTCCCTCCATTCCCGGTTTTTCCCTCCATTCCCGGTTTCCCTCCATTCCCGGTTTTTCCCTCCATTCCCGGTTTTTCCCTCCATTCCCGGTTTCCCCTCCATTCCCGGTTTTTCCCTCCATTCCCGGTTTTTCCCTCCATTCCCGGTTTTTCCCTCCATTCCCGGTTTCCCCTCCATTCCCGGTTTCCCTCCATTCCCGGTTTTTCCCTCCATTCCCGGTTTCCCCTCCATTCCCGGTTTTTCCCTCCATTCCCGGTTTTTCCCTCCATTCCCGGTTTTTCCCTCCATTCCCGGTTTCCCTCCATTCCCGGTTTTTCCCTCCATTCCCGGTTTTTCCCTCCATTCCCGGTTTCCCCTCCATTCCCGGTTTCCCTCCATTCCCGGTTTCCCTCCATTCCCGGTTTCCCTCCATTCCCGGTTCCCCTCCATTCCCGGTTTCCCTCCATTCCCGGTTTTTCCCTCCATTCCCGGTTTCCCTCCATTCCCGGTTTCCCTCCATTCCCGGTTTTTCCCTCCATTCCCGGTTTCCCTCCATTCCCGGTTTTTCCCTCCATTCCCGGTTTCCCTCCATTCCCGGTTTCCCTCCATTCCCGGTTTTTCCCTCCATTCCCGGTTTCCCTCCATTCCCGGTTTCCCCTCCATTCCCGGTTTCCCTCCATTCCCGGTTTCCCTCCATTCCCGGTTTCCCTCCATTCCCGGTTTTTCCCCTCCATTCCCGGTTTTCCCTCCATTCCCGGTTTTTCCCTCCATTCCCGGTTTCCCTCCATTCCCGGTTTTTCCCTCCATTCCCGGTTTTTCCCTCCATTCCCGGTTTTTCCCTCCATTCCCGGTTTCCCTCCATTCCCGGTTTTTCCCTCCATTCCCGGTTTTTCCCTCCATTCCCGGTTTCCCTCCATTCCCGGTTTTTCCCTCCATTCCCGGTTTTTCCCTCCATTCCCGGTTTCCCCTCCATTCCCGGTTTTTCCCTCCATTCCCGGTTTTTCCCTCCATTCCCGGTTTTTCCCTCCATTCCCGGTTTCCCCTCCATTCCCGGTTTTTCCCTCCATTCCCGGTTTCCCTCCATTCCCGTTTTTTCCCTCCATTCCCGGTTTTTCCCTCCATTCCCGGTTTCCCTCCATTCCCGGTTTCCCCTCCATTCCCGGTTTCCCTCCATTCCCGGTTTCCCTCCATTCCCGGTTTTTCCCTCCATTCCCGGTTTCCCCTCCATTCCCGGTTTTTCCCTCCATTCCCGGTTTTTCCCTCCATTCCCGGTTTTCCCTCCATTCCCGGTTTCCCCTCCATTCCCGGTTTCCCCTCCATTCCCGGTTTCCCTCCATTCCCGGTTTTTCCCTCCATTCCCGGTTTTTCCCTCCATTCCCTGTTTCCCCTCCATTCCCGGTTTTCCCTCCATTCCCGGTTTCCCTCCATTCCCGGTTTCCCTCCATTCCCGGTTTCCCTCCATTCCCGGTTTTTCCCTCCATTCCCGGTTTTTCCCTCCATTCCCGGTTTCCCTCCATTCCCGGTTTTTCCCTCCATTCCCGGTTTTTCCCTCCATTCCCGGTTTCCCCTCCATTCCCGGTTTTTCCCCTCCATTCCCGGTTTCCCCTCCATTCCCGGTTTCCTCTCCATTCCCGGTTTTTCCCTCCATTCCCGGTTTTTCCCTCCATTCCCGGTTTTTCCCTCCATTCCCGGTTTCCCTCCATTCCCGGTTTCCCTCCATTCCCGGTTTTTCCCTCCATTCCCGGTTTTTCCCTCCATTCCCGGTTTTTCCCTCCATTCCCGGTTTTCCCTCCATTCCCGGTTTCCCCTCCATTCCCGGTTTTCCCTCCATTCCCGGTTTTCCCTCCATTCCCGGTTTCCCTCCATTCCCGGTTTCCCCTCCATTCCCGGTTTCCCCTCCATTCCCGGTTTTTCCCTCCATTCCCGGTTTCCCCTCCATTCCCGGTTTTTCCCTCCATTCCCGGTTTCCCCTCCATTCCCGGTTTCCCTCCATTCCCGGTTTTCCCTCCATTCCCGGTTTCCCTCCATTCCCGGTTTCCCCTCCATTCCCGGTTTCCCTCCATTCCCGGTTTTCCCTCCAGTCCCGGTTTTTCCCTCCATTCCCGGTTTTTCCCTCCATTCCCGGTTTCCCCTCCATTCCCGGTTTCCCTCCATTCCCGGTTTTTCCCTCCATTCCCGGTTTCCCTCCAGTCCCGGTTTTTCCCTCCATTCCCGGTTTTTCCCTCCATTCCCGGTTTCCCCTCCATTCCCGGTTTCCCTCCATTCCCGGTTTCCCCTCCATTCCCGGTTTTCCCTCCATTCCCGGTTTCCCTCCATTCCCGGTTTCCCTCCATTCCCGGTTTTCCCTCCATTCCCGGTTTCCCTCCATTCCCGGTTTTTCCCTCCATTCCCGGTTTTCCCTCCATTCCCGGTTTCCCTCCATTCCCGGTTTCCCCTCCATTCCCGGTTTCCCCTCCATTCCCGGTTTTTCCCTCCATTCCCGGTTTCCCTCCATTCCCGGTTTTCCCTCCATTCCCGGTTTCCCTCCATTCCCGGTTTCCCTCCATTCCCGGTTTTTCCCTCCATTCCCGGTTTCCCTCCATTCCCGGTTTTCCCTCCATTCCCGGTTTCCCTCCATTCCCGGTTTCCCTCCATTCCCGGTTTCCCTCCATTCCCGGTTTCCCTCCATTCCCGGTTTTCCCCTCCATTCCCGGTTTCCCTCCATTCCCGGTTTTTCCCTCCATTCCCGGTTTTTCCCTCCATTCCCGGTTTCCCTCCATTCCCGGTTTCCCTCCATTCCCGGTTTCCCTCCATTCCCGGTTTCCCCTCCATTCCCGGTTTCCCTCCATTCCCGGTTTCCCCTCCATTCCCGGTTTTCCCTCCATTCCCGGTTTCCCTCCATTCCCGGTTTCCCTCCATTCCCGGTTTTCCCTCCATTCCCGGTTTTTCCCTCCATTCCCGGTTTCCCTCCATTCCCGGTTTCCCTCCATTCCCGGTTTCCCCTCCATTCCCGGTTTCCCTCCATTCCCGGTTTTTCCCTCCATTCCCGGTTTTCCCTCCATTCCCGGTTTTTCCCTCCATTCCCGGTTTCCCTCCATTCCCGGTTTTTCCCTCCATTCCCGGTTTTTCCCTCCATTCCCGGTTTTTCCCTCCATTCCCGGTTTCCCTCCATTCCCGGTTTCCCCTCCATTCCCGGTTTCCTCTCCATTCCCGGTTTTTCCCTCCATTCCCGGTTTTTCCCTCCATTCCCGGTTTTTCCCTCCATTCCCGGTTTCCCCTCCATTCCCGGTTTCCCCTCCATTCCCGGTTTCCCTCCATTCCCGGTTTCCCTCCATTCCCGGTTTCCCTCCATTCCCGGTTTTTCCCCTCCATTCCCGGTTTCCCTCCATTCCCGGTTTTTCCCTCCATTCCCGGTTTTTCCCCTCCATTCCCGGTTTCCCTCCATTCCTGGTTTTTCCCCTCCATTCCCGGTTTTTCCCTCCATTCCCGGTTTCCCCTCCATTCCCGGTTTTTCCCTCCATTCCCGGTTTCCCCTCCATTCCCGGTTTTTCCCTCCATTCCCGGTTTCCCTCCATTCCCGGTTTCCCTCCATTCCCGGTTTCCCTCCATTCCCGGTTTCCCTCCATTCCCGGTTTTTCCCCTCCATTCCCGGTTTCCCTCCATTCCCGGTTTTTCCCTCCATTCCCGGTTTTTCCCCTCCATTCCCGGTTTCCCTCCATTCCCGGTTTTTCCCCTCCATTCCCGGTTTTTCCCTCCATTCCCGGTTTCCCCTCCATTCCCGGTTTTTCCCTCAATTCCCGGTTTTTCCCTCCATTCCCGGTTTCCCCTCCATTCCCGGTTTCCCTCCATTCCCGGTTTCCCTCCATTCCCGGTTTCCCTCCATTCCCGGTTTCCCTCCATTCCCGGTTTTTCCCCTCCATTCCCGGTTTCCCTCCATTCCCGGTTTTTCCCTCCATTCCCGGTTTCCCTCCAGTCCCGGTTTTTCCCTCCATTCCCGGTTTCCCTCCATTCCCGGTTTCCCTCCATTCCCGGTTTCCCCTCCATTCCCGGTTTTTCCCTCCATTCCCGGTTTCCCTCCATTCCCGGTTTTCCCTCCATTCCCGGTTTCCCTCCATTCCCGGTTTCCCTCCATTCCCGGTTTTTCCCTCCATTCCCGGTTTCCCTCCATTCCCGGTTTTTCCCTCCATTCCCGGTTTCCCTCCAGTCCCGGTTTTTCCCTCCATTCCCGGTTTCCCTCCATTCCCGGTTTCCCTCCATTCCCGGTTTCCCCTCCATTCCCGGTTTTTCCCTCCATTCCCGGTTTCCCTCCATTCCCGGTTTTCCCTCCATTCCCGGTTTCCCTCCATTCCCGGTTTCCCTCCATTCCCGGTTTCCCTCCATTCCCGGTTTCCCTCCATTCCCGGTTTCCCCTCCATTCCCGGTTTCCCCTCCATTCCCGGTTTCCCTCCATTCCCGGTTTCCCTCCATTCCCGGTTTCCCCTCCATTCCCGGTTTCCCCTCCATTCCCGGTTTCCCCTCCATTCCCGGTTTTTCCCCTCCATTCCCGGTTTCCCCTCCATTCCCGGTTTCCCTCCATTCCCGGTTTTTCCCTCCATTCCCGGTTTTCCCTCCATTCCCGGTTTTCCCTCCATTCCCGGTTTCCCTCCATTCCCGGTTTCCCTCCATTCCCGGTTTCCCCTCCATTCCCGGTTTTCCCCTCCATTCCCGGTTTCCCCTCCATTCCCGGTTTCCCCTCCATTCCCGGTTTCCCTCCATTCCCGGTTTCCCTCCATTCCCGGTTTCCCCTCCATTCCCGGTTTCCCTCCATTCCCGGTTTCCCCTCCATTCCCGGTTTCCCTCCATTCCCGGTTTCCCCTCCATTCCCGGTTTCCCTCCATTCCCGGTTTCCCTCCATTCCCGGTTTCCCTCCATTCCCGGTTTCCCTCCATTCCCGGTTTTTCCCTCCATTCCCGGTTTTTCCCCTCCATTCCCGGTTTTTCCCTCCATTCCCGGTTTCCCCTCCATTCCCGGTTTCCCTCCATTCCCGGTTTCCCCTCCATTCCCGGTTTCCCTCCATTCCCGGTTTTCCCTCCATTCCCGGTTTCCCCTCCATTCCCGGTTTCCCTCCATTCCCGGTTTTTCCCTCCATTCCCGGTTTCCCTCCATTCCCGGTTTCCCTCCATTCCCGGTTTCCCTCCATTCCCGGTTTTCCCTCCATTCCCGGTTTCCCCTCCATTCCCGGTTTCCCTCCATTCCCGGTTTCCCCTCCATTCCCGGTTTCCCTCCATTCCCGGTTTTTCCCTCCATTCCCGGTTTCCCTCCATTCCCGGTTTTCCCTCCATTCCCGGTTTCCCTCCATTCCCGGTTTCCCCTCCATTCCCGGTTTTCCCTCCATTCCCGGTTTCCCTCCATTCCCGGTTTCCCCTCCATTCCCGGTTTCCCTCCATTCCCGGTTTCCCTCCATTCCCGGTTTCCCTCCATTCCCGGTTTCCCTCCATTCCCGGTTTTTCCCTCCATTCCCGGTTTTTCCCCTCCATTCCCGGTTTTTCCCTCCATTCCCGGTTTCCCCTCCATTCCCGGTTTCCCTCCATTCCCGGTTTCCCCTCCATTCCCGGTTTCCCTCCATTCCCGGTTTTCCCTCCATTCCCGGTTTCCCCTCCATTCCCGGTTTCCCTCCATTCCCGGTTTTTCCCTCCATTCCCGGTTTCCCTCCATTCCCGGTTTCCCTCCATTCCCGGTTTCCCTCCATTCCCGGTTTTCCCTCCATTCCCGGTTTCCCCTCCATTCCCGGTTTCCCTCCATTCCCGGTTTCCCCTCCATTCCCGGTTTCCCTCCATTCCCGGTTTTTCCCTCCATTCCCGGTTTCCCTCCATTCCCGGTTTTCCCTCCATTCCCGGTTTCCCTCCATTCCCGGTTTCCCCTCCATTCCCGGTTTTCCCTCCATTCCCGGTTTCCCTCCATTCCCGGTTTCCCCTCCATTCCCGGTTTCCCTCCATTCCCGGTTTTTCCCTCCATTCCCGGTTTTTCCCTCCATTCCCGGTTTCCCCTCCATTCCCGGTTTCCCCTCCATTCCCGGTTTTTCCCTCCATTCCCGGTTTTCCCTCCATTCCCGGTTTCCCGGGGGCCCCTCCCCCCGCCCCGTTCCGCGAGACCCAAAAATAGCGGCAAATCGCCCCAAATCGGCCCAAACCTCATCCGGGGGGGGAGGGGCCCCAGGGATGGGGGGGGAGGGGTGGAGCGCACGCCAGTTTTGGGGTGCAAAGGGTTTGGGGGGGCCCCCAGTTTGGGGTTCAACCGGTTTGGGGGGGTCCCCAGTTTAGGATCCCCCCCAGTTTGGGGTTCAACTGGTTTGGGGGGGCCCCCAGTTTAGGATCCCCCCCAGTTTTGGGGTTCAACTGGTTTGGGGGGGTCCCAGTTTGGGGTTCAACTGGTTTTGGGGGATCCCCAGTTTGGGATCCCCCCCAGTTTTGGGGTTCAACTGGTTTGGGGGGGTCTCCAGTTTAGGATCCCCCCCAGTTTTGGGGTGCAACTGCTTTGGGGGGGCCCCCAGTTTAAGATCCTCCCCAGTTTTGCGGTTCAAATGGTTTGGGGGGGCCCCCAGTTTAGGTTCCCCCCCATTTTTGGGGTTCAATTGGTTTGGGGGGGTCTCAGTTTGGGATTCAACTGGTTTGGGGGGGTCCCCAGTTTAGGATCCCCCCCAGTTTTGGGGTTCGACTGGTTTGGGGGGATCCCCAGTTTAGGATCCCCCTTAGTTTTGGGGTTCAACTGGTTTGGGGGGGCCCCCAGTTTAGGATCCCCCCCAGTTTTGGGGTGCAACTGGTTTGGGGGGGTCCCCAGTTTAGGATCCCCCTTAGTTTTGGGGTTCAATTGGTTTCGGGGGGTCTCAGTTTGGGGTTCAACTGGTTTGGGGGGGCCCCCAGTTTAGGATCCCCCCCAGTTTTGGGGTGCAACTGGTTTGGGGGGGTCCCCAGTTTAGGATCCCCCCCAGTTTTGGGGTGCAACTGGTTTGGGAGGGCCCCCAGTTTGGGATCCCCCCCAGTTTTGGGGTTCGAGTGGTTTGGGGGGGTCCCAGTTTGTGGTTCAACTGGTTGGGGGGGGGGCCCAGTTTAGGATTCGCCCCTAGTTTTAGGGTTTAAGTAGTTTGGGGGGGTCCCAGTTTTGGGGTTCAACCGGTTTGGGGGGGTCCCCAGTTTAGGATCCCCCCCAGTTTTGGGTTTCGACTGGTTTGGGGGGGTCCCAGTTTGGGGTTCAACTGGTTTGGGGGGATCCCAGTTTAGGATCCCTCCCTGGTTTTGGGGTGCAACTGGTTTGGGGGGTCCCAGTTTGGGGTTCAACCGGTTTGGGGGGGTCCCCAGTTTAGGATCCCCCCCAGTTTTGGGGTTCGACTGGTTTGGGGGGGTCCCAGTTTGGGGTTCAACTGGTTTGGGGGGATCCCCAGTTTAGGATCCCCCCCAGTTTTGGGGTGCAACTGGTTTGGGGGGGTCCCCAGTTTAGGATCCCCCCCAGTTTTGGGGTTTGACTGGTTTGGGGGGGCCCCCAGTTTGGGATCCCCCCAGTTTTGGGGTTCGAGTGGTTTGGGGGGGTCCCAGTTTGTGGTTCAACTGGTTTGGGGGGGGGCCCAGTTTAGGATTCGCCCCTAGTTTTGGGGTTTAAGTAGTTTGGGGGGGTCCCAGTTTTGGGGTTCAACTGGTTTGGGGGGGTCCCCAGTTTAGGATCCCCCCCAGTTTTGGGGTTCGACTGGTTTGGGGGGGTCCCAGTTTGGGGTTCGACTGGGTTGGGGGGGTCCCCAGTTTAGGATCCCCCCCGGTTTTGGGGTGCAACTGGTTTGGGGGGGTCCCCAGTTTAGGATCCCCCCCCAGTTTTGGGGTTTGACTGGTTTGGGGGGGTCCCCAGTTTAGGATCCCCCTTAGTTTTGGGGTTCAACTGGTTTGGGGGGGCCCCCAGTTTAGGATCCCCCCCAGTTTTGGGGTGCAACTGGTTTGGGGGGGGTCCCCAGTTTAGGATCCCCCCCAGTTTTGGGGTTTGACTGGTTTGGGGGGGCCCCCAGTTTGGGATCCCCCCCAGTTTTGGGGTTCGAGTGGTTTGGGGGGGTCCCAGTTTGTGGTACAACTGGTTTGGGGGGGCCCCAGTTTAGGATTCGCCCCTAGTTTTGGGGTTTAAGTAGTTTGGGGGGGTCCCAGTTTTGGGGTTCAACTGGTTTGGGGGGGTCCCCAGTTTAGGATCCCCCCCAGTTTTGGGGTTCGACTGGTTTGGGGGGGTCCCAGTTTGGGGTTCAACTGGTTTGGGAGGGTCCCCAGTTTAGGATCCCCCCCAGTTTTGGGGTGCAACTGGTTTGGGGGGGTCCCAGTTTGGGGTTCAACTGGTTTGGGGGGGTCCCCAGTTTAAGATCCCCCCCAGTTTTGGGGTTTGACTGGTTTGGGGGGGTCCCCAGTTTAGGATCCCCCCCAGTTTTGGGGTTCAACTGGTTTGGGGGGGTCCCAGTTTGGGGTTCAACTGGTTTGGGGGGGGTCCCCAGTTTAGGATCCCCCCCAGTTTTGGGGTTTGACTGGTTTGGGGGGGCCCCCAGTTTGGGATCCCCCCCAGTTTTGGGGTTCGAGTGGTTTGGGGGGGTCCCAGTTTGTGGTTCAACTGGTTTGGGGGGGGGCCCAGTTTAGGATTCGCCCCTAGTTTTGGGGTTTAAGTAGTTTGGGGGGGTCCCAGTTTTGGGGTTCAACTGGGTTGGGAGGGCCCCCAGTTTAGGATCCCCCCCAGTTTTGGGGTTCGACTGTTTGGGGGGGTCCCAGTTTGGGGTTCAACTGGTTTTGGGGGATCCCCAGTTTAGGATCCCTCCCTGGTTTTGGTGTGCAACTGGTTTGGGGGGGCCCAGTTTGGGGTTCAACCGGTTTGGGGGGGTCCCCAGTTTAGGATCC
The DNA here is from genome assembly GCA_033459285.1 of Clamator glandarius. Lineage (NCBI taxonomy): Eukaryota > Metazoa > Chordata > Aves > Cuculiformes > Cuculidae > Clamator > Clamator glandarius. Next base: position 11,365 of record JAUNZM010002921.1, read on the forward strand.
CCCCCAGTTTTGGGGTTCGACTGGTTTGGGGGGGTCCCAGTTTGGGGTTCAACTGGTTTGGGGGGATCCCCAGTTTAGGATCCCCCCCAGTTTTGGGGTTCGACTGGTTTGGGGGGTTCCCTAGTTTAGGATCCCCCCAAGTTTTGGGGTTCAACTGGTTTCAGGGCGTCCCAGTTTGGGGTTCAAAAGGTTTGTGGGGTCCCCACTTTGAACCCCCCCCAATTTTGGGGTGCAGGGCCCCCCAGCCCCCTCCCTCTGCCCCCCAACACCCCCCAAATCCCCGTCAAACTCCTCCCCCCCCCTCCAGCCCCCCCAAATCCCTCCTCCGGCTCCTCCCCCCCCCTCCCAGCCCCCCAAAACCACTTCCCCCCCACCCCCAACTTCTCCTTCTCAGCCACCATGAGCCTCTGGCTGCTGCTCTGGGCAGGTGCGGGAGGGTTTTTGGGGTCCCCTGGGGGGGTTTGGGGTCCCCTGGGGGTGGGTTTTGGGGTCCCCTTGGTGGGGGAAGTTGGAAATTGGGGTCCCCTGGGGGGTTTTGGGGTCCCTGGGTGTGTGTGTGGGGAAATTTGGGTCCCTTGGAGGGATTCTGGGGTCCCTTGAGTGGTTTTGGGGGTCCTTGGGGTGTTTTTGGGGTCCCTGGGGTAGTTTTGGGGTCCCTTGAGTGGTTTTTGGGGTCCCTGGGGGGGAAATTTGTGTCCCTTGGAGGGTTTTTGGGGTCCCCTGGAGGGATTTTGGGGTCCCTGGGTGGGAAATTTGGGTTCCTTGGAGGGATTTTGGGGTCCGTTACGTGGTTCTTGGGGTCCCCTGGGGGGGGCTTGGGGTCCCTGGGTGATTTTTGGGGTCCCCTGGTTGGTTTTTGGGGTCCCTTGAGTGGTTTTTGGGGTCCCTTGGGGGGTTTGGGGTTCCTTTGAGTGGTTTTGGGGTCCCTTGGGGGGTTTTGGGGTCCCTGGGAGGGAAATTTGGGTTCCTTGGAGGGATTTTGGGCTCCCCTGGGGGGATTTGGGGTCCCCTGGGGGTGGGTTTTGGGGTCCCCTTGGTGGGGGAAGTTGGAAATTGGGGTCCCCTGGGGGGTTTTGGCGTCCCTGGGTGGGGGGGGGGGAAATTTGGGTCCCTTGGAGGGATTCTGGGGTCCCTTGAGTGGTTTTGGGGGTCCTTGGGGTGGTTTTGGGGTCCCTGGGGTAGTTTTGGGGTCCCTTGAGTGGTTTTTGGGGTCCCCTGGGGGGTTTTGGGGTTCCTGGGGGGGAAATTTGGGTCCCTTGGAGGGGTTTTGGGGTTCCCTGGAGGGATTTTGGGGTCCCTGGGTGGGAAATTTGGGTTCCTTGGAGGGATTTTGGAGTCCCTTAGGTGGTTCTTGGGGTCCTCCGGTTGGGGCTTGGGGTCCCTGGGTGATTTTTGGGGTCCCATGGTTGGTTTTTGGGTTCCTTGGAGGGATTCTGGGGTCCCTGGGGGGTAAATTTGGGTTCCTTGGAGGGATTCTGGGGTCCCTTGAGTGGTTTTTGGGGTCCCCTGGGGGGTATTGGGGTCCTTTGAGTTGTTTTGGGGTCCCCTGGTTGGTTTTTGGGGTCCCTGGGGGGGAAATTTGGGTCCCTTGGAGGGATTCTGGGGTCCCTTGAGTGGTTTTGGGGGTCCTTTGGGGTGGTTTTGGGGTCCCTGGGGTAGTTTTAGGGTCCCTTGAGTGGTTTTTGGGGTCCCCTGGGGGGTTTTGGGGTCCCTGGGGGGAAATTTAGGTCCCTTGGAGGGTTTTTGGGGTCCCTGGGTGGGAAATTTGGGTTCCTTGGAGGGATTTTGGGGTCCCTTAAGTGGTTCTTGGGGCCCCTGGTTGGGGCTTGGGGTCCCTGGGTGATTTTTGGGGTCCCCTGGTTGGTTTTTGGGGTCCCTTGAGTGGTTTTGGGGTCCCTGGGGGAGAAATTTGGGTTCCTTGGAGGGATTCTGGGGTCCCTTGAGTGGTTTTTGGGGTCCCTTGGGGGGTTTGGGGTTCCTTTGAGTGGTTTTGGGGTCCCTTGGGGGGTTTTGGGGTCCCTGGGAGGGAAATTTGGGTTCCTTGGAGGGATTTTGGGCTCCCCTGGGGGGGTTTGGGGTCCCCTGGGGGTGGGTTTTGGGGTCCCCTTGGTGGGGGAAGTTGGAAATTGGGGTCCCCTGGGGGGTTTTGGGGTCCCTGGTTGGGGGGGGGGAAATTTGGGTCCCTTGGAGGGATTCTGGGGTCCCTTGAGTGGTTTTGGGGGTCCTTGGGGTGGTTTTGGGATCCCTGGGGTAGTTTTGGGGTCCCTTGAGTGGTTTTTGGGGTCCCCTGGGGGGTTTTGGCGTAACTGGGTGGGAAATTTGGGTCCCTTGGAGGGTTTTTGGGGTCCCCTGGAGGGATTTTGTGGTCCCCTGGAGGGGTTTTTGGGGTCCCTTGAGTGGTTTTGGGGTCCCTGGGTGGTAAATTTGGGTTCCTTGGAGGGATTCTGGGGTCCCTTGAGTGGTTTTTGGGGTCCCTTGGGGGGTTTGGGGTTCCTTTGAGTGGTTTTGGGGTCCCTTGGGGGGTTTTGGGGTCCCTGGGAGGGAAATTTGGGTTCCTTGGAGGGATTTTGGGCTCCCCTGGGGGGTTTTGGGGTCCCCTGGGGGTGGGTTTTGGGGTCCCCTTGGTGGGGGAAGTTGGAAATTGGGGTCCCCTGAGGGGTTTTGGGGTCCCTGGGTGGGGGGGGGGGGGGAAA